>JBBPBX010003749.1:56145-80653 GCA_038048925.1 Garcialebias charrua
ACACCTGTGACCTGTTTGAGACCTGTCAGGTGAATGTTATCGTCCTGCAGGGGCAGCACCAGGGTGGCACTAGAGCTCCCCCTAGAAAGGTTATAGCAACCTCATAGCACACCCAAGAAAATATCAGATAATGGTAAATGGAGCTTATTTATATAGCGCTTTCCAGCCCCCTATGAGGGGCCCCAAACCACTTTACAATACCAACCATCCATCCATTCATACACACATTTATACACCGGTAGCGCCAGACTGCCATACAAGGCGCCATCCAGTCCTACCGGGAGCAACTTGGGGTTAAGTGTCTTGCCCAGGGACACAACGACACATGGTGTGAGGGACCGGGATTCGAACCTCCAACCTTCCGATTGGGGGACGACTATCCATTACCACTACGCCACGGCTGCCCCGAACCGGAAGTGAAATTTCAAGTTACTGAAAGTTTGGTAAACACCTAAGTTAATATTCATTAAGATGTTGTTGTGCTATTTTGTATTTGTATTGTATTGTATAGTTTTATTCATTTCATATTAAAACAATGACACGTTTTTAAAAAGAAAAAATAAACAAAAACATAAAATGAAAGGAACCAGAAGAAGAAAATGTTTCTTATCATATCTGCTCCTTATCAAACAATCAATTCAAACTATCAAATTCAAACATTAATATACTTATTTGTAATACAAAACTATACAGTCTCATCGGAAAGATACAATCACATCAAAATACCTATTATAATTTGTTAAATTAGAATCAACTTAAATGTAACTCTTCAACAAAATAGTTTTAATCATTTTCTTAAAGACCGTATAAAGTAAAATTAGATTTGTGTTTTGAGTTTGTCACACGATAAATCTGACTGACGTTGTTTACCTTATAAAATTAAGTCTCAAAAATCATGAAAAAACATGATTGTGGCTTGGTCTGAAACCCTGGGGGCATGTCAGCGCGTGGGCGTGGTTTCAGCGCAGTACTGCGCCGTGTCCTGCACCCTGAGCTGAGCTGTGTGTATGGAGAGGCAGACAAGGTGCAGCAGTAAACCTGCTCTGTTTTTATCTGAGTTCTGGCTGTAACAGCAGCTCATTTTTCCAAGAGTTACGCTGTTTTTAGTGCACTAACAACTCTGGTTTAGTTTTTAAAGTTGAGGACACATAACTCCACTGTTATGTGTTTAATAATAAGCGCTATTTTAGAAGATGAGCAGCGGACTCGCTGCACCCGGTCCGACCCGGTCACATCGCATGCGGGGTCTGTGTTGGTGATTAAAATAAAGAGTAATCACGTTGATAACTAAGTTATCTCATCTGTGTCAGCGGATTTCAGCTCCACGCGGATCGCTCTCACACACACACACGGGGGGGCGCGCGGAGGTGCAGGTGGCAGTGGTTGCTCCAGCAGCACGCCTGGGTTTGTTTGACTCCCTCCTGCGTCTCAATGTCACAATGGAGCGGCTGCAGTCCTCCATGCGTAAAAGGAGTGAGAGTCCAGGAGGGAGACGGTCGGTAGCGGGTGCCCTGACCATTGCGACATCCAGGGAAGATGCAGGAACGAGGCATAATTGATTAGCTATTGCTATCTGATGCTATCTGCGATTCGCGAGTGAACGGCTCCACCGAAGAACGCATTTATACGGCTGGAGCTGCAGGGGGTGGGGCTTTAGACCGTGTGACGAAACACGGTCACATTTAAACCACGCCTAAAAAATCCTGAAACAGAAATATCTTTATACACAGTTTGATCTATAACTCCAAAATTAATTGAGCTACAATTTTGAGACTTTTTACTCATTTACAAGATTACAATTATCACATTTATAATGTTTATTTAAGAAAATATTGAAATTCACTTTACACGGTCTTTAAATATTAGTATGGACTTCACATTTTTTACATTGTCCTCTAGTCCATTCCAAAGGTCAATTCCTCTTATTGTAGTAGACCTACCCTACTGGTTTCCTCACAAAACACAGCTAATTAAAAAAAAAACAATCGATGATTATATTGAGTAAAAAAATAAAATCTGCAGGAAATAAACCTCCGAACCGGAAGTGAAAATTCAAGTCACTGAAAGTTTGGTAAACATCTGAAAAGTGCACAGAATGCAAAAATGGACAATTTTCTATTGCCCAAATTGCCTAGAATTGAATCAGAGGAGGATTTTTTGGAAACAGACTGCAGCCACCAAATAAACAATAATTTGGAAGAAGGGTCAAGCCTTCTGCCATCCTTCTAAATCTATGGAGAATGCTGCTAACGCTAGTGCTGGACAGCTGGAAGATGGAGCCAGCACGTTCAGTTACCTTTGGCCAGTTCCTGGTGAGTCCTCTTCATGGTCTATCCTGGTCTGCTCCACCAGCAGAACCCCAGAAAAACGAGTGACCTGGTGCCTTCAACACTGACCTGGTAAGGAGCAGAAACTGATGACATAATGCAACTCTTGTTCTGGTTGTGCCATTTTAGGCTGATGCAACTGGATAAATCTTTTCCTGGCTTGCAGTGATAATAAATAACTTTATTTGATCACGTTAAATAACTTCTTTCAACCAAAATCCAAAGTAAACTATTAAATTAGTCAAACTTTGTCTAAATCCATGTGTGTATAGAACTGAAATAATTCCTGTTCAAAGAGTCAGTTTTTCCTTTAAATAAGATAATTAAACCTTGATTGATTCATTGTTATTGTTTGTTTATTATTGTTGTTAATTTTTTGTTTGATTATGTTTATAATAAAACTTCAAAGACAACTTTAGTCTCTTCATTCAGATGAATATTCATTTATTCTGGTATAAAACTCCCTGTAATTAACAGATTCTACTTCAGTGACTGATTCTGATAATTAAAGGGTGAAAATATTAATGAAGTTGTTGTTGGTCAGTAAACTGATCAGCTGGTGCCCCACTGAATGGAAAATAAATAAAACAAACATAGTGAAGTTGAGATGGAAAAGGTGTCACCCTTCTTCCTCCACCTCACCCTTTGTTATTGCTACAAGCTTCTACCCCAAGGCTGTTAGTTATATTTCATGCAGGCTATCGCCCTTTAAGCCACGCCCTAGTGAGATGTCTCCAGCTCCTCTTTGACACATTCTGTCCTCAGGGTTGCAGCGGAGTAAAAAACTTTCATTATCAATAAAACTATTGATTAAATGACACAGTCGTTTCTGTCTTTATTGATGGGCAATACCGTACAGAACACCTGCTAGTACCCTCGGTGAGGGTGGCGGTTGCCAGGTGGTTTACCCTTGCGCTTCGCGCCAATCACTGAAGACTTCTAGTCCACGCCCANCTGTTGTTTGGTACATTGTTTTGTACTAGTAGTGCTTAGTGTATTTTTTAGTTTAGTGTATTTCTTAGTTCATATCTTAGATCTTATTACTGTTTTTTCTTTGCAATGAGTATTTTTGTCAGATGTAACTGGGACTTTGTGGGCATAGGTACGTTCCACCTCATGTACCACATGTGATGTGAATGACAGTAAAGACACCTTGACCTTGAGAACTGAAAGAACAAATGATCCTTCATAGCATCCTCAGTAAAATGCTTAGCCACCACTTAGCACTTGCAGAAAAAATATCTTTGGAGCCACCACTGTTGTCCTGTCTTGCGCTTTTATGGGCGACAGAGGCCAAGTTTGCCATTGTTCCAGAGACTGTCACTAGGTTTAATGTAAAACTTATTTTTTTCCCTTTCAGGCATTAAAATGCATTTCAATGGTTATCCTAAAGATGCAACCCTCCTGTGTCTTTTATTGTCATACATATCACAAATTACCCCCAGTTTATACAGTTACATGGACTTAGTAGGGTTTTAATTGTGATGTCCATAAAATTTCCATTTTTCTTGATGTACTAGGGAAGAAACTTTAAAGTTTAAAGTTGAGGACTTTTTCAGGAACAGAAATATAAGGGGGTGGGGGGCTTGTTGAATTGCTGTAAAATTAAGTTTTTCATTTGATGAAGTTCGAACGAATTGGAATCCAGACAGGAAGCAGCATTAACAGTTCTGTACTTGTGATGCATTGACTGTCTGTGGATCTGACTGTTCCCCAAAGCTTTCCAATAAATTTGGTGACATCTACACCTCATCGTTTGTGAATCAGTTTTTTCTACAGCAGAGACAACAGGCAGCCCTGGCGGAGTCCAGCTCCCCCCTAAAGAAGTCAGTTATAGAAGATGCACTTATGTATGAAAAAACTCCTAACAAAAAATTGGCACCAACAGTAATTAACAGGTAATAAAAAAGAGAATTAAACATGTATGTGATTTGTATTTTGCTGCTGACTCATAAAGATGTACCTCACTTAACTTGCTGCACCAGTCCTTTTTTCAAAACTGAGAGTGTAATGACCCTGATCTATTGTAAATCACACACCACTTTAGGTACATCATGCAATCTCACCTTCAAGAAATTGAACAGAATCAAATTTTCCAACAGCATATAATGTCCTTACTTATAAGAAGCATAAATTCAGTTTTCAAATCTAATTTCACTTGATTTAATTTTACATTTAGTTTGAAGGAGATTAGATTTGTTTAGCCTGATGGGATGTGCAAGGATATTAAACAAGCACTGAACTCCCCAGTAGATGTCTGTATCCTCAGATATAATTGCACCTTCATTAGACGAACAAAGCTATGTGTAACTACGAATGACATCCACTGCTCGGATAGAAATGTCACTGGACAAATCAGCTTTTTCCCCCCCTCATGCTGTGATACAGGCCTGTATAAACAGATAACGTTAAAAAGATGAAAGCAGCTTGGGGAAGCTGCTGACATGTCAGATTAAACTACAAAAAACTGCTGTAAAAGAGAGTGTGTAAAATCTGTCTAATGCAAGAGTTTGACACCAGCTGGAGATCATGTACTCGCATAATGTTTAATTAAGTTTATGCGCAGCTGTCGCAATAAATTTGTAGAGATCAAAGCTGGCTACAGGTAATCTAATTACTTTTTTGCTTTGAAGGATTGCAGTTTTTATGCTTGTTTGCTGTTTTTGTCTTTGTCTCATTGTCTAGAAGGCAGGATGATGCACATATGCATGTATTATAATGCCAAGAACTATTTTCTATTGCTGTAGGATGATTTGAACATACGGTTTCTTTTGTATTTTTTATTATCCTCACAAATTATGAATTAAGTCACCAGAAGGAATGCTCTTAACTATATGTAATTTGTAACATATGCAGACTAGCACTGAATATGCAAATGATTTAATTTAAAAGGAGCTGGCAAATCTAGAACAGGCAACAGATGGTGGTATTTTAAATAGAATGACTGTGTTATCAGGCAGTTGTCAGAACGTCACTGACAGTCAACAGTGATGTTGACCCCAGACACAGCATTAGGGCAACTGGTCCAAATCTGAATCTGAACATCCATTTAAAAAGTTTACTCTAGTAGATTAAAATATGAACACGAGGTCAACTGCTAGTGTGAGTACTTGTACAATATGAGTACAATGTGAGCTGAGGTGGACAGCAAAATAATGTGCACGGCCTAGAATACGGTTTTTCAAGCAATACATTTTATGTATTCTGCAGCTCCTCTTCCACATGATGTCCCCCATGGCTCAATCCTTGGCCCTCTTTTTTTTCCCTTTTTCTATTTGCTCTTTACCTTCAGCTCTGTTTTTGGGAAACATAGCCTTTCATTTCATTTCTATGCTGATGATTGCCAGATCTATTTTCCCATGGCACAAAACAGCACATTCCAGCAACTTACACACTGCCTTAACAATGTTAAAGGTCCACCGACAAGATTTTTTTCTATTCATAAAATTTCTCAAAATATATATATATATTTTATCATTTAAATATGTTCCTTTATGCAAACAAAATGATAAATCACTTTAATTTTGCTTTAAAAGTGATTTTGAACTTCAAGCCGTGTTTAATCATGGGAAATCTGATTACACCCGAACGCACCATCTGTGATGTCACACCGGGCAGAGCTCTGGGCTTGTCACAGTGCGCAGGTATGAGCAGCTCGACATGAAGGTAAGTCTGATACAGCATCAGACCTAAATTAGATCCTGTTGTTTCTTGTTCCATCACCCAAACTATTTTCTGCTTCCCAAAATGAAGACAAATAGCTCAAATCTTCACAGATTGCTAAATTCGTCGGGTTTTAAATGGTCCGCTATTAAAGAGACCTGAGCCCTCTGCCCAGTGTGACATCACAGATGGTGCGTTCGTGTGTAATTGGATTTCCCATGATTAAACACGGCTTGAAGTTCAAAATCACTTTTAAAGCAAAATTAAAGTGATTTATCATTTTGTTTGCATAAAACAACATATTTAAATGATAAAATATTTATATTTTGAGCAATTTTATGAATAGTAAAAAATTCATGTCGGTGGACCTTTAAGGCATGGCTTTCTCTTAACTTCCTTAGTCTAAATGAGAACAAGACTGAAGTTAGGATGTTTGGACCGAGTTGCTGTCCTTCTCCCAGAATAGATCTTGGCTCACTGTCGTTTTATCTCAGGGACTGTGTCACTGATCTGGGGGTGAAGTTTGAGACTGATTTTAAATTTCAAAAACAGATCAGCAGTGTTGTTCAGAAAAGTTTATATCAACTTCGCCAAATAGCAAAAGTGAAACCAATTTTAGCAAGGCCTGACTGGAGAAATTAATCAACACTTTTATCACATCTCGTCTTGACTACTGTAATGCACTGTATGTAGGCATTAGCCAGACATCTCTCGCCCGTCTGCAGCTTGTGCAGAATGCTACTGCTCACCTGGTAACTCAGGCCCGTAGACGCAAGCATATCACTCCCATCCTGGCGTCCCTTCACTGTCTCCCTGTGTACTACAGAATTGATTTTAAACTTTTGCTATTTGTTTTTAAATGCCTGAACAACCTTGCCCCACCAGTCTGAGCTGCTTCAGCCTTACTGCCCTCCCCGATCGCTACGATCAGCTGATCAGTTGCTGCTGACAGTCCCTAAAACTAGGCTGAAGCTCAGAGGTGACAGAGCTTTTGCTGTTGTTGCTCCCAGGCTGTGGAACAATTTACCGTTGAGTGTCAGACAGGCCTCCTCTCTTCCTGTTTTTAAATCTCTTTTAAAAACACACTTTCATTCTTTGGCTTTTAACACGTGATCTTATCTTTTATGGCATATTAAGACACACCTGCTGCGAAACTGGTATGTGTATGTTTTTATGTTTGTTGTGTATTCTTTGCATGCTTTTAGTGTCAAACTTTTTTGTTTGTTTTTTTGTCGTATTGTACAGCACATTGGCTACCCCTGCAGTTTTTAAAATGTGCTATAGAAATAAAGTTGATTGATAAAGTTCATTGATTGATTGACTGTGCAATCTCAGGTACTTACCGGTACTCATGAGACATGGCCCAAGTTTTCTATGTGTTTTTCAGTTTTGACCTCAAATCACTTGTTCTTGACCTAACCAAGCTATATGTGTTAACATGAGTCCAGGACAGGTCCTGATGAATTTACTTTCTCTGTACATCCCAATTGAAAGAAAAAATGTCACACTTAAAAACAGAAGACTTTTATGCACCAGTCTCATTTCTTAGGTGTTATTAAACCTTATTTTCTTGTCCTCTTGTGTAGATGCTTCTCCTGATTCATTTAAATTATTGTTTGTATTGTGTTTTCTTTGCCATCTTCAATAGTCTTTGTACTGTTTCTTTAGTTACAGTTTTCGCTTGCTATTTTGGATTTCATGTTATGTTTAATAAACTAATATTGATCATTTTATAGTTCATTATGTTGATTTAATGGTCTAAAAGGTAAGTACTTTGGGCCAGTCCTGGCTGCTTTAAACGAACCATAAAAATATGTGACTCAGCTCCTCTTGAATATTTACACATCTCTCTCACGCAAAGTCCTGCTGGTTCTGATGAAAAGCCAAATGATTTGGGCTTGATTTGAATTGTGTTCAGCAGAATGTAAACCTCTGGGCTTCAATCTCTGCCCATCAAGCACCGATTCTTCCTTCAATGAGCGTGGGTGTGATACACCGTAATTGTCCTCGACTAATGTTGTCCAATCAGGCGATCACTGATGTATCCTCTGACTTCACCTCATTAATCAGTGTTAATTATAATTGCCTTTTCTAGTGCTAGCTGTAATCGAATTAGTGCCAGGAGACCAAGGTAAAAAGGGTCAACGTTGCAGCAAGTTAAGATATGGAGACGAGAAACAGAACAGGGACAAAAGAGACGAGAGCAATCAGTAAATAAAAGTTTAAAACTCAAGAAAAGAGTGTGGCTGAGTGGAGGGCATGTAACAGGAAGGATGATGAGAGGGAAATCATGGCAGACTAATCCTGAGAGTTTGTTGTGAAAGTGATTTCCCAGCAGACTGCATCTTGTTTCCACCTTAATTATGGACACAGGAACATTTCTTCTTTCAAACTCGTGAATTTCATCCAGTATTTGCCTCTTTCTGATATGAATTCCAAACACAGATTAGTTCCCAGTTGGATATAATATTCAGATTTTCTTCCCCCTATCTCCTTCTGGTCTATTTAGAAAAGAACCCAAAGCACTATCTTCATGAGAGCTGTTATCTCAAACACCTCTTGTGTCTTGTGATATAAGGGTGATTGTGTTGCAGCCAAGTCACCAAGACTGAAAAAGCTCCTCCAGTGTTCGTGTTCAAAACTTGGCATCGGCTGATGCTCCACTTCAGGCTTGAAGAGCCAGGCAGGATATGCAGAAAACTGCAGAAACCTCACAGAATTCTAATAATCCCAGCTGGTGGCTTAAAGTGCAGCTGGTTGATGCAGCGGCAAAGAGTTACTGATGATCAAACTGTGCATTCTTACTAATCAGTGCACGTACGCATTACTGTGAGTCAGTTACACATCACTTCACGTCATATTTGGTTGTTCCAGACACGTCTCCCTGAGATGGTCCTCCAGCTTCTCTTAGGAAATCTAAACTTCCAGTGTTTTTTTTTAGGTGTGGGGTTCACACTTGACTTTAAAGGTTCAGTATGCAGTTTCTGTAGAACTGCAGCACTTAGAAATATTTTCAACAGGCAAAGCATTCTGATCCCTCCCCCTCAGAGCCATATGTGGCTCTGCCCCCTTGTGGTCTGTTGAATTTCAAATTCAAGCTCTGTTTTTATTGGCTGATTCAAATTCAAGCTCTGTTTTTATTGGCTGGTTACAAACTCTGTTTTTATTGGCTGGAAAATGGCGGGTCACCTTTTCTTTTTAGAAATGCTTATTTACCACCTGGAGAAGCAAGGGGACAATATTTTTTTTTAATTTTTTTTCAGAGATTACCTGGCTAACATCAGTCTGTCAGGAGGTAGTGACAGAGTGAAGAAATATGTTCATAAAAAAAGCTACATACTGAAGCTTTAAAGTTGTGCTCACTTTATTTAATAATAATAATAATAATAATAATAATAATGAATTCCATTTATAATGCACTTTTCATTAATAAAAATCTCAAAGTGCTAATTTTCCAATTTTGTGCAACGTTATTGGTCAATATTCTTTTGTAAGTTGAATATTTGTGTTTAAAATGTACCCTGTAGCAAAGCTTGAACCTTTGACTAAGGCTACAACCCTATTACAGGTAGTCCCCGATTTACGAGCGAGATCCGTTACAACGAGGCGCTCGTAAACCGGAAATCTCGTATTTCGGAACGGCCGCCATTTCTCTCGTAAATCCGGAATTTCGCTCGTAAATTGGAACGGTTTTCGCTAGCGCGACTACAAACACTCTATTTTCATCCAAAAACTGCTTATGAGTGCATAAAAATGATCGGAAACGTGTGTCCATATGCTTAGCTAACTAACTGTGGTGAAAAAACACATGAAAACTCAGTATTTTTTTCGTTTTTTCCAAAAATTCGCCAGCTCGTAAGTCTGGAACCTCGTAGATCAGAGCGCTCGTAAATCGGGGACTAACGTACTTTGTTTTTATTGCTTAACGCCAAAGGTCAAAAGGAGAGTGACATTGTTTGTGTTTGCATGCATGTGTGTGGATTTGTCTGTCAGCAAAATATCTCATGAGCTATCAGATAGATTTTCATGAGACTCAAGTACAGTATTGTCTGGTGTATAGGTCGCACCTGTGTATGGGTCGCATTGTCCAATTATCACCAATAGATTGGAAAAATCCCTAGATAGGTCGCACTGGTGTATAGGTCGCACCTACGTTTAGCTCTGCTGCAAATGTCTGCCACAGGAGCGCACAGCAAGGCTTTTAAGAAGATTAACACTTAAAAACAATTATTTGTTTGATAAAAATTATAGCAAATATATGTCTGAGCTGAACTTTTCCTTAATAAATGAACGTAATTGTGAAATGAGCTGGATTTAAAAATTTGTTTCACCGAAAGTGATAACAAGCCATATATAGGTCGCACCTGAGTATAGGTCGCAGGCCTTGAAAAAAAAAAAACATAAAAAGGTGCGACCTATACACCGGAAAATACGGTAATCACATACAGCTAGAACTGATATGCTAAAAATGCCTTGTGACATTAGTGATGTAGCGCGCAGGGGTGGAAGTAACAAATTACAATACTCCCATTACTGTAATTTTATAGATTTTTGGTGCAATTGTACTTTTATGAGTATTTCTTTCAAGTGTGTAATTTTACTCATACTTAAGTACAATTTAGACCATGTAATCTACTTAGCTACTTTTAAAACCGGGAGCTGCTACTGAGTACGGCAGCAATATAAATTAATATTCAAACAGCATCTTTGTAGCCAATAAGACTCTCAGATCGTGAATGCGCCAATTACAGTATCTATGATGTAAGTAAAGGACAACTCCGTAGAGTAGAGAGTCATTTATGGACCGAAGATTTGGAGAAAAAGCCAAAATGGAGACAGAGGACAACACTGTCAACAGAGAAAATGACGGGGTAAAGGCTGAGGACGAGTGTCCGTGGTTGTACTTGGAGGAATGTTTCATGTACAGAGGGTGAAAAGGAGACAGGGTTCAGATGCAAACTTTGTTTGATCTCTACAGTGACAGCAGCTTACAAGACTGCACCATCTAATAAAAAAAACCAAAAAAAAAAAAAACCCATAAATACAAGGTTTTATAGCTACAGTACCTGTATGATATTGCTTCTTTTAGTGTTTGTATGCAGGGCCAGCCCAAGGCATAAGCAAACTAAGCAGCTGCTCAGGGCCCTGGGGCCACTAGGGGGCCCCCTAAGTGGATTTATTTTTTAGCAATGATTTCTAAATGATTCTATTTAATATTTTAAGTTCAGCTTTTACTTTTTTTTTTGTTACTTTTAGCAATCAAAAGTACAAAAAACTCATGGCCCGTGGACCAAATCCGACCCACCATAATCATTTCAGTGGCTCTCCATACCCTAGATGATGTATACATATAGGATTATGTAAACAGGCCTGTCAGAGTTTCAATGAGTTTATGTTTGGTCCACATTATTAGCAGAAATAGAGGGCCCCAAACAAATTTTTGCTTAGGGCCTCATGGAGGCTTGGGTCGGCACTGCTTGTATGTGTGGGTTATTAGTTCGGCTAAGTATGCAAATATCTTAGATATCGTCACTGCCATTGGTTTGCCTGGTACTAAAAAAAAAAGCTTCTGAGCGTCTGAGAAATGTGCTTTGAATGTAGCTACTATATACAGTAAATCAAACTGAATGTCTTCTATTGACAACACAATAAAACATCAAGAGGTTAAAAAGTAATTAATACTCTGAGTGGCTTTTGAGAAGAGTACATTGTACTTTTACTTAAGTATTTTTACAACTCCAGTACTTGTAATTGAGTTCAATTTAAGCAGTGTAACAGTACTTGTACGTGAGTACACATTTTTTGTACTCTTTCCACCTCTGAGTGCACATGATGTTTTGTATTGACCAAGACAACTATAGCTCTACAGTTTCTCCTTTTTTAAATTTCTCAACACATCCAATTGTAAAACTCTGACATGAAAAGCAGCATG
Source organism: Garcialebias charrua (assembly GCA_038048925.1). Classification (NCBI taxonomy): domain Eukaryota; kingdom Metazoa; phylum Chordata; class Actinopteri; order Cyprinodontiformes; family Rivulidae; genus Garcialebias; species Garcialebias charrua. Next base: position 68,068 of record JBBPBX010003749.1, read on the forward strand.
CAGTATGTCTTTATATTAGTAGTGCAAGGACTTTTTTTTAATAAAAAAAACTAAGATTTTCTGCTGCCTTTTTCACTTCTTGTACACAGAAGAAGAAAAAAAGATTTTTCTGAAAACCTAAAGCTCAGATTTTGGTGGAACCTGTGAAGACTGAAATTATGAAGCATTTGAGAAGCTATGATGCAACCCCCCATTTCAAACATGCCCACTCTCACTTTGTGCCTTAGAAACCAAACCAACCATGGAGTATTTTATTTTTTACAGTATTTTATGTATTTTTCAGTTATCCTGAACCTGACACCATTAAACTTTGATTTGGTGCTGGGTGATGACTGAGAAATGTATATATATATATAAGTCTTTACTCAAGCATAGTCTATTTCGTCTATAAGTCATTTTAACACATCATCATTGTGGTTGGGGCAACATGGTGGTGCAGTTGGTAGAGCTGCTGCCTCTCAGCGAGAAGGTCGCTGGATCAAATCCCGGCCGGGGGCCTTTCGGGGTGGATTTTGCATATTCTCTCCGTGCATGTGTGGGTTTTCTCCAGGTACTCTGGTTTCCTCTCACATACAAAAAAACATGCATGGTAGGCTGATTGGCAAATCTAAATTGTCCCTATGTGTGAGTGAGAGAGTGAATGGTTGTTTGTCTCATTTGTCTCTATGTGTCTCTGTGATGGACTGAAGACCTGTCCAGGGTTTCCCCCGATCCTCTGACTGCTGGATATGAGCACCAGTGATCCCAGCGACCCAAAAAGGAAGAAGCGGGTAAAGATAACAGATGGATGATTTATGTGATTATCACCACTTAGTGGTATGGCATAGTATTTCAGCATATTTCAGCCGACAGATCAAGTTGTGTAAATGAACCTACCTAAGCATTACACCTTAAATAATGTGAATCACACCAGCCATTATCTGTCTGTCATGGGAATAACTTGCTTCCATTGGACAATAAAAGACGAAACGTTTCAACAAAGAAGAATCCGTACAGATGACGTGACTTAGCCTTGGTAGTTCCCTTATCAGTCAGGTCTCTCGGTGCAACACTACTGCTACGGGAAATTGCGCCCCCGCGCGATTACCTGAAGGAATACATTCACGCCTTTACGGCAGGGGCATCAGCGTCACCCCAGAGACCCCGCCCTCTGGGTACTTAAGACGCGGACGCCCATCCTACTTTCTCTTTTTGCCCTTCACCTCGCTTAAACCTGAACTTCGTGGGACTTCTCTGTTGTCACATCGCTCGACCAGAGGTAAGCTCGCTCCCTATGCTGAGCGTACAGAGAAATTTCCTGCATATTGCTGGACTGGCGAAAGCTAGTCCGGCACATTTTTCCTTAACCCCAAAGTTTTCTTCTCTTCTCTCCGCAGACTGCTTTGCTTGACGGCGCTAACTGCGTCACATCGCTACCCTGCCAAAGTCGTAGCAGGCTAGCCAGCGAAAGCGAAGCGACGGAGGAGACGTCTCGGACAAGAATTTTGAAAAGACGTGCTTGGTTTTTCTCGGACATGGCTCCAGAGAAAGGAAAGCAAAAGCCAAGATTTACGAAAAAGGCTAGCAGGACGGCAAGCCCAACCTCGCGCGCCTGCCCTAGCTGTGGTTTTTCCCTATCGGCTACAGACACCCATGAGGCCTGTCCTGTCTGCTTGGGGATGTTGCACGCGAAAATGGCGCTGGACGTGCCCGACTTTTGCCCACAATGCAGCCAGATGCTGGAGGCGGTGAGGAGACACCGGGTAGACTTCGTGGCCAAAGCCATGGACGCAGCTACGGCGCCAACAGACCCGGATCTCACTGAGGCTCTCCCTCCCACTCCGGAGCAACAGCCTCGGGTAAAATTTCTGATGATGAAGCCGACAACGAGTACGACGGAGAGGAGGAGGACCTCTCGCACAACCCGGCGCCTGTGCTTCCGGAGACTGACACCTCGATCCCTGCTCTGTTCGACTTGTGCCGCAGAGTGGCGGACGTGCTACAGATCCCTTGGCCAGAACCTCCACCCCGTCAACAAGTCACAATGTTGGCAGGAAATTATTTTTATGCCAAGCAGCAATCCACAACAAGGCACAGGATGCCCATCTTCCCGGATTTCCTCACAGAGCTGACTCGCACCTGGGCTGAACCCAGAGCTCCCATGCTGCTCCCACTCTCACAGTTCCTGGACGTGGCTGGAATGGAGGCAGTAGGAATAGCCAACATGCCACAGATGGAGGACACGCTTGCATCTCACCTGGCCCCCAGATCTTCTGGAACAAAACCGACTTTGCCCAGTAGAGCCTGTCGAGCCTCAGCTACTCAGCTCGAGAAGTGCTACAAAGCTCAGGGCCTCGCGGCGCACGCGATGAACGCATCCGCGATGAACGCATCCGCGATGATGCAGGCGTACCTGACTGAAAAGCTACAGGAGCTCCAGGTGACGACAGACAAACAGTCTACCACCGAAGTGCTGGAGGAAGCCCGCAGGGCCACGGACTTTGTGCTCCGCATGATGGGGACAGCAGCCATTTCACAGGGCAGATGCATGGCTGAGGTGGTCATCGCCCAACGTCATCTGTGGATGACTCTGACAGACCTCCCGGAGGGTCAGCGGGTTCATTTTCTTCACCACTCGATAGAGCCGACAGGACTGTTCGGCAGAGCCCTGGACCGGATTCAGACCAGGCTGGAACAGAGGCGTAAACAGGCTCAGGCCCTCCAGGAGGGCATGCTGAGGAGAGCTTTTGCCCCCCACAGGGAGACAGCAAGGAACAGACCTGTGCAGCCTCGGCACCGCTCAACCACACGTCATCCTCCGCAGAAGAGGCCGACGTACGAGGGGGAGCAACGGCAGAGACCCCACCGGGTCCACCTCAGGCTGGTCAGTCCTGGAGTAGGAACAGGTTTGTACCCCGCCAAGCGGTCCAACAGAGTACCTCTTCGGCGAATTGTGACACGAGAAAGAAGCAAGCCTGATGAAATGGGCCCTCTGCTCAGCTTTGCCGGCTCGTCCGCCCAGGTGGTACGGGAGCCAAATTTTACATGTCCAGACTTTATTTGTAAAAGAGTACAAAAAGCTGGTGACTTTGATGTATGCACAAAACATGACTGTTCTGATGTATGTGAAATAAAGTCAAAGGGTTGTGTCACAAAACACAAAATAAAAATTCAAAGAACAGTTTCACCCTGTTTCTTGACTCAAAAAACCCCTTAGCAACATCAACAACAAAGCTCCCCTCTGATAACGATCGCTATAAAGGGTGGGGGCTGTCACCCCCCTTCCCTCGCGGTTCACGAGGTACTAGATCAGAACAATAAGCCCCAGCAGGTTGCCGCAGGACTGTGTGCAACAGGCAGACCCGGAGGCGTCTGCAAACAGGTACACCGGCTCTCACGAGACCAGGTGAGGGGGGTCACACTTTTCAACCCCCGCATCGTCGGAACTCAGAGGGTCGACAATACACAAATTCCCCAAGCCTGCAACACGTCTGCATGCCCGGAAGGCATGCCGACAGAACATGGTGACCATGACAACGTACCGTTATGGCTCCCAGACGCATTTCAGCGGATGTCAGCAATGAATAACGGGGAGGCTACAACAGGGACCCACAGGCCCTTGCCAGACTCACATGCTGACAAAAGGGACAGCAATAATGCTGCTGGATTTGTAAACAAATGTTGTTACAAAGCAGGAAATGCACCTGGGCTGGATCAGATACTTCTTCCTCATGCCTGAGAAAGCCTGGACTTAATGACATCATCCAGGCGTCACGTGACGCGCTTGACAAGATGGCTGCCTAGGAGAGCTGCGAACCTTCCCTGATACCCCTTTTCTGCTTATAAATTACACAAGGAGCCGAATATTCAACATCTTATACCGGACAATACCTCTTCTCTGTTGGCAACATGTCTAAAGCGACCAGAAGTACAGTAAAACCGAGCGTGGCTGGTGGAAGCGGTAAAGGTAGCGAGGTGGCTAATGCTAACCAGGCGAGCCTAGCTCATGAGGAAGCTAACCGGGCCTTTACCTCTGAAACAACGAGTGGGGCAGCGTCGGGTGTACCCAGCGAGGTGGCTGTGGAGCTGGCTAAACTCTCGGCTCTTATCCTAGAAAAGTCTGAAAGCCATGACAAGAAGCTTGAAGAAATACGAAGAACAACGAACGCAACTGAGAAGAAAATGGCGGACATCGCTAGCCGGATTTCTGAAGTTGAGGACCGGCTGTGTTTTTTGGAGGATGCACACCAGAAGCAAGAGGCTAATCCCCTAGCTTCCAGCGCCGAAGTGGAGATACTGAGGGAGAAGATTGATGACATGGAAAACAGAGAACGTAGGAATAATTTGCGTTTTCTGGGTTTTGCTGAATCCTGTGAAGGAAGTGACATCGTGGCATTTCTAAAAGCAACTCTACCATCACTTCTCAACCTGGATTTTCCCGGAGGATTGGATATAGAGAGGGCGCACAGACTGGGTCCATCGCTTGAAGGTAAGGGCAATCGGCCCTCCCGTCCGAGACCTATTATTGCTCGATTTGGGAAATTTCAAGACCGCGAACGCATCACTAAAGCAGCTCGTGAAGTGGGGAATGTAACTTGGGGAGAGAATCGGGTTATGGTGTTTCCTGATTACTCAAAGCTTCTCAACGACAAACGCAGGAAATTTGATGACTGCAAAAAACTATTACATGAGAAACGTGTTCGCTTTTCTCTTAACTATCCAGCTGTGCTTATTGTGATAACATCGCAAGGGCGTGTGCGCTTCGAGGACCATAAGGCAGCCCTTGCATATATTAGTTCAATGGACACGTAATCCAGACTGTGAACACACACCTAGGGGGACATGATGGCAAGATTTACATTTTGGAATATATGGTCGCTTAATATTGGGAACTCATCTTTCTGATGGAAAGTTTGGATTTACTTTGGACTCATGCGAATCTGACTGAAGACATTATGGGTGAAGTATACATTTTCTACTTTTTTGTTTTTGAAGTTTGAGCACTGATAGATCTATGTTGGTGACAAGAACCAGGTTTGGACCAGCAAAACAGCAAGGCCAAGAGTGGTTAAACAGTTTATTTTCTGAATGGTGGGAAATCTCTGGTGGAGGTCTGGGTCCTGGTCGGGTCCAATCTGTCAAGACAGAAGAGTTAGTGACTTAGACGTGGATCAGGAAGTGCAGGTGGATATTGGGGTTTTCACTAACCTTCTGTCTTGATGTTGAAGCTGAAGCTTTAGTCATGCTGAAGCCAGAGATGTCACTCCTGTAAAGTGAGCTGCTGCAGCAGAGCAGATTAAAAGGACTTGAGGTCCAGAATTGGGAGATCCAGAATCGTGGTTCATAAGCCGTTGCAGGGGTCAAGCACCTTGAAGCAGAGAGCCGAAAACAGAGCCGAATCGTAGTCCAAAAACGTGGTCAAAGGGGAAGGCACAGAGTCAGAAACCATGGGCAGATAAGCAGACAAAATCCAAGAAGGTTTAGGCAAGGCGAGTCAAAAACATGCAAGGAGTCGTGGCAAGGCAAGGGTCAAAACCTGGTATGCTGGATTTCTACTGTTTGTGAAAGATTAGAGAATCTGGCACTGACTGAGTGACTGGAGGGAGCTTAAGTAGGGAGGTGAACAGGTGTAGAGCATGAGCTTGATTGCTGGATGAGTGAGAGACAGGAGCAGGCAGAGCTTGGCAGGAACAACAAACATAAACATGACTGGCTGTGAAGGGTAAAAACATGACAGTTGGTGGTTGATCCTTACTCAAATAAATGTGTTAAGGATTAGCTGCAGCAAGGCTGAGCTCCATTTATGATTATCTGGTATTCTTGAATGTTAAAGACCGTGTAAAGTGAATTTCAACATTTTCTTCAATAAACATTATAAATGTCATAATTGTAATCTTGTAAATGAGTAAAAAGTCTCAAAATTGTAGCTCAATTAATTTTGGAGTTATAGATCAAACTGTGTATAAACATATTTCTCTTTCAGGATTTTTTAGGCGTGGTTTAAATGTGACCGCGTTTCGTCACGCGGTCACAAGCCCCACCCCCTGCAGCTCCAGCCGTATAAATGCGTTCTTCGGTGGAGCCGTTCACTCGCTACCGACCGTCTCCCTCCAGTACTCTAAAACCCAGGCGTGCTGCTGGAGCGACCACATGCCACCTGCACCTCCGCGCACCTCCGCGCCCCCCCCCCGCGCGCGTGTGTGTGTGAGAGGCGATCCTCGTGAAGCTGAAATCCTGCCACGCGCGCCGTGAAACGCCGTGACTCCGCTGACACAGATGAGATAACTTATCAACGTGATTACTCTTTATTTTAATCACCAACACAGACCCCACATGCGATGTGACCGGGTCGGACCGCGAGTCCGCTCATCTTCTAAAATAGCGCTGATTATAACAGCGGAGTTATGTGTCCTCAACTTTAAAAACATAACCAGAGTTGGTCCAAACGTGGTCAAAGGGGAAGGCACAGAGTCAGAAACCATGGGCAGATAAGCAGACAAAATCCAAGAAGGTTTAGGCAAGGTGAGTCAAAAACATGCAAGGAGTCGTGGCAAGGCAAGGGTCAAGACCTGGTATGCTGGATTTCTACTGTTTGTGAAAGATTAGAGAATCTGGCACTGACTGAGTGACTGGAGGGAGCTTAAGTAGGGAGGTGAACAGGTGTAGAGCATGAGCTTGATTGTTGGGTGAGTGAGAGACAGGAGCAGGTAGAGCTTGACAGGAACAACAAACATAAACATGACTGGCTGTGAAGGGTAAAAACATGACAGAACCCCCTCCTTAAGGTCCGGCTCCCGACGGACCACCAGGCTGAAGAGGACGGGAGACGTGGAACCGTCTGATGAGGCCCTTGTCCAAGATGTGACGAGCCGGGACCCAAGAGCGCTCCTCTGGGCCGTAGCCCTCCCAGTCCACCAGATATTGGAGCCCCCTTCCCCACCGCCTGGAACGGAGGAGTCTTCTGACGGTGTAAGCAGGGGCACCCCCAATCAGTCGGGCGGGAGTAGGGGGACTGGAGGAGGGTCCGAACCGTGGCAGAACAAAAGGCTTGAGACGTGACGTGGAAGGTAGGGTGAACCTTAAGTGAGCGGGGTAGTTGGAGACGGACGGCTACAGGGTTAATGATCTTGGAAATGAGAAAGGGGCCGATGAACCGGGGTGCCAGCTTACGAGACTCCACTCGTAGTGGGAGGTCCTTGGTGGAGAGCCAGACCTTGTGGCCCACCTGGTATGTGGGTTGAATGGACCGACGCTTGTTTGCCCCCCTGGCATAAGTGGCATTGGAATTGAGGAGGGCTCTCCTGGCCCTTCTCCAGGTGCGTTGGCACCTCATGACAGCACGGTGGGCTGAGGGCACCTGAGCTTCTCTTGCCTGGACAGAAAATACAGGTGGTTGAAAGCCAAAAACAGTATGAAATGGAGACAGNATGCAAGGAGTCGTGGCAAGGCAAGGGTCAAGACCTGGTATGCTGGATTTCTACTGTTTGTGAAAGATTAGAGAATCTGGCACTGACTGAGTGACTGGAGGGAGCTTAAGTAGGGAGGTGAACAGGTGTAGAGCATGAGCTTGATTGTTGGGTGAGTGAGAGACAGGAGCAGGTAGAGCTTGACAGGAACAACAAACATAAACATGACTGGCTGTGAAGGGTAAAAACATGACAGAACCCCCTCCTTAAGGTCCGGCTCCCGACGGACCACCAGGCTGAAGAGGACGGGAGACGTGGAACCGTCTGATGAGGCCCTTGTCCAAGATGTGACGAGCCGGGACCCAAGAGCGCTCCTCTGGGCCGTAGCCCTCCCAGTCCACCAGATATTGGAGCCCCCTTCCCCACCGCCTGGAACGGAGGAGTCTTCTGACGGTGTAAGCAGGGGCACCCCCAATCAGTCGGGCGGGAGTAGGGGGACTGGAGGAGGGTCCGAACCGTGGCAGAACAAAAGGCTTGAGACGTGAAAGGTAGGGTGAACCTTAAGTGAGCGGGGTAGTTGGAGACGGACGGCTACAGGGTTAATGATCTTGGAAATGAGAAAGGGGCCGATGAACCGGGGTGCCAGCTTACGAGACTCCACTCGTAGTGGGAGGTCCTTGGTGGAGAGCCAGACCTTGTGGCCCACCTGGTATGTGGGTTGAATGGACCGACGCTTGTTTGCCCCCCTGGCATAAGTGGCATTGGAATTGAGGAGGGCTCTCCTGGCCCTTCTCCAGGTGCGTTGGCACCTCATGACAGCACGGTGGGCTGAGGGCACCTGAGCTTCTCTCGCCTGGACAGAAAATACAGGTGGTTGAAAGCCAAAAACAGTATGAAATGGAGACAGACCTGATGATGAAGATGGAAGAGCGTTGATGGCATGCTCGACCCAGGGAAGGTTGTCTGACCATTTACTGGGATCTCCTTCATAGAGCAGACGTAGCTTGGTCTCCACCTCCTGGTTAGCTCTCTCGGATTGGCCATCTGTCTGAGGGTGAAAGCCAGAAGAGAGACTAACAGTGATGCCCAGAAGGCTACAGAACTCCCTCCAGAATTTAGAAATAAATTGAGGGCCCCTGTCAGAAACAATGTCATTGGGTAGACCATGTAGTCTAAAAACCTCCTTGGCCATGATATCACTAAGTTCCTTGGCAGTAGGTAACTTGGGAAGAGGGATGAGGTGAACCATCTTTGAAAAACGATCCACAATGGTGAGAATAACAGTGTTACCCGAGGAGGATGGAAGGCCAGTAATAAAATCCATCGATATATGGGACCATGGGCGAGATGGGACAGGTAGAGGACGAAGGAGACCAGCTGGTGGACGACGAGAGGATTTGGCTTGATTACATGACTGGCAGGAGTTTACAAAATGCTTCACATCTTTAGTTAGGTCCTCCCACCAAAACTGTGATTTAACCACACTGAGGGTTTTAACAATACCATGACAGAATAGGTGTGAATTATGGCAAAGCTCGAGTACCTCTTTTATCTTTCCATTGGGGACAAACACACGATTCTTAGGACAGTTGGCTGGAGGAGGTTGGGCCCGGTTGGCCTGTCGAAGGTCGGACTCCAGCTGGGTCATGGACAGACGCACATTGTCCGGCAAAATAAACTCGACCTCAGTCTTGGGAGTCCCACTCTCCTCAGAAATGCGAGACAAAGCGTCGGGTTTCGTGTTCTTAGTACCAGGTCTGTAAGACAATACAAAGTCGAATCTACAAAAGAATAGAGCCCACCTGGCTTGTCTGGGGTTCAGTCGTTTTGCGGTGCGGAGGTACTCAAGGTTCTTATGGTCTGTCCATACTTGGAAAGGTTCTTTGGCGCCCTCAAGCCAGTGCCTCCACTCCTCAAGAGCCAACTTCACAGCCAGCAGCTCACGTTCCCCCACATCATAGTTGCGTTCTGCAGCAGAGAGACTTCTAGAGAAGAATGCACAAGGATGAACTCGTCCCTCATTGCTGCATTGACTGAGAACTGCCCCTACGCCAGTGCTAGAGGCATCAACCTCAACAATGAAGGGTTTGTCAGGGTTGGGAGCATGAAGAATGGGTGCAGAAGAAAACAGTATTTTAAGTCTTTCAAAAGCGAGACCAGCGGCCTCACTCCAAACAAACTTTGTCTTGGAAGAGGTTAATGCATGCAGAGGACAGGCAATGGAGCTATAATTCCTAATGAACTTTCTATAAAAATTAGCAAATCCAAGAAACCTTTGTAACTGTTTCCTGTCTTTAGGAACGGGCCAATCAATGACTGCAGACACCTTGCCAGGATCCATAGTAACCTGATTGGGTGAGATATTGAAGCCAAGGAATGAAGTGGAAGTCTGATGAAACTCACATTTCTCAGCTTTGACAAACAGGTTATTTTGCAGCAGTCTGACTAAGACTGTTCTGACATGTTTGCGGTGAGAAGGCAAATCTTTGGAAAACACAAGGATGTCATCAAGGTAAACAAAGACGTACTGGTTTACCATATCTCTAAGTACGTCATTGACTAATGCTTGGAAAACCGCTGGTGCATTGGTGAGACCGAAAGGCATTACCAAGTATTCATAGTGGCCATTGGGGGTGTTGAATGCCGTCTTCCACTCATCTCCCTCCCTGATGCGGACCAGGTGGTAGGCATTCCTCAGGTCTAGCTTGGTAAAAACTGTGGCTCCTTGGATGAGGTCAAAAGCTGTGGACATGAGGGGAAGAGGATACTTGTTTTTAATAGTGATCTTATTAAGCCCTCTGTAATCAATACAAGGCCTGAGAGACCCATCTTTCTTCCCAACAAAGAAAAACCCTGCCCCAGCAGGGGATGCAGAAGGCCTAATGATACCAGCCTGGAGAGAGTCCTTGATGTATTTCTGCATTGTGTCGTGTTCAGGACCAGATAATGAATATAAGCCACCCCTAGGTGGAGTAGTACCAGGAATGAGATCTATTGCACAATCGTAGGGTCTGTGAGGGGGAAGCGAGGTTGCTTTGATCTTATTAAATACCTCCTTGAGGTCATGGTACTCAGCTGGGACCTTAGTGAGATCTGGATAAGTCTCTTTGACATCTGCAAGTCTTGTTGAAGGTAGAACAGCATCAAACAAACAAGTAGTGAGACAGTCGTCAGCCCAGCCAACTATCTCCTTACCCCTCCAATTGATATGTGGGTTATGTTTGTTCAACCAGGACAAGCCAAGAACAACTGGAAGTTGAGGTGAGTTGATTACAATAAATTTTATTGTCTCCTTGTGATTACCTCCAAGTAATAGGGTGATGGGTTTGGTCTCGAGGTCAGAGTTATTTAGGGAGTGACCATCTAAAGCGAGAACTTCAAGCAGAGCCGGATTAACAACCCCAGGGGCCCCTGGGCACTGAAGCTCACAGGGCCCCCTCCCTAACTTAACACCCATTTTACTATATATATATTTATACACACACACACACACAAACACACACACACACACTCACATTTATTGGGTTTTACACGTATGTTTTAATTGCAGAAGATGGCTCTGTATGTCTTCTATCAACTGAACACAATTCCAGGGATTGTCATGCCACCCCGGGTCCCCACTTGGGAGCGCCACTGCTTATTGGTCAAAAATGAATACCAAGTACTGCCATCTCACTCATAAATCACACAACAACAATTAAATGAAATAAATTGTCACAAGCCAGTGCATGGCTAAAGCTTATGACAATAAAGTGTTCACTGAAAATCACTCAAGCAGAAAGCACTTCTCAAATGTTACGACTGAAGATATAATGATTCCATCACATAACACAGCTATGAACAGTCACCAAGTGATATGGGCAACTTCACACTCTGCAAAATCCAATTACAGCACTAATTCTCAGCATCACACCACAATTATGCAAGATTCATGTTTTGCAGACAGTATATAAAATAAGCAAAATACATTACATTTATTATCTGCACAGTCATAACAGTTTACATTGGACTACGGTACTCATTTCACAGAAAGCACGGTGGCTCTTACCTTTAGAAGTTCTTCTTTTTGGTATTTTTCTTTGCAAAGTCACAAACCAAGTCCTCAAAGTCCAGCACCCTTACCAGCTCAGCCTCTTGGTACTTAAAGGGGACCACATATTGTTTTTTTTAATTTTTATGGTATGTCTGTGTGCTATCCAGACCCCGTTCATTCAATTTAATACAAAAAATAATTCTTAGATAATAAATTATACCCTTTTTAATTCTGCCATTTCTAACTTCCGTTCTAAACGAGCTGTTTATGATAATGAGCTCTGAAGTCCACGCCCGTCAAAACTCTGTCTCCGCCCTCTGTAACTGCCAGTATCTCAAATCTGTTGTTGTTTTAAAATTAGCCTTTTTTTATTACTCGTTTTACTTACTGTTAGTGCTAGCTTAAAAGATAACTTACTGAAAGCTGTTTGTGTGCGCCGCCATTAGCTGCTCCTATTATCATGCCCTCCCGAATCCGAGCTCTTCCTCCTCCTTCGGTAACAAACAGCCCGCGTAGCTCCTGCTAGTTGCATGCGGCGCTTTGGTCCACGGTTGCACATCCAATCCAGACAAACGCAAACTTCACAGAGTGTTTCCAGTTAATTTATCCGTATGAGGCAACCTAACCTCTGACCGGACCGGACCCACACTGTCCTCAAAAGCCAGCAGCTAACTGCAGCCCGATCTCTCCGAAAGAAAAAAAAAAAAAGATGCCGTGGCCAGGACGCGAACCCCGGTCATTTGGGTGCGACACCAGCAGGAGCCAAGATGGTGTAGTGGTTAGGGCGTTTGACTTGGGACCCGAAGGACGCGGGTTCGCGTCCCGGCCACTACACACCTTGGGGTGTCTATGAGTGCACACCTATTTCTCCAGCTCCCCGAGCGCCTTCTATGGCTGCTCACTGCACCACCTGGTAGGTGGTTGGGTTAAATGCAGAGACGAATTTCGTCTGTGTATGGGAAACATACGCAGATGACAAGATTAGACAATTATTATTATTATTATTAACTCACTGACCTACAGGTTCAGTTGAACAACAGCTGTCCTTCATCGTATAAGAAATACATACAACCACCTACTTTTAGAACGCTGGAGTTTTGATTAGATTTTGATGAAGTGAAAGGTATTATTAAAATAAATAAGTTGCTAATCTGAAAATATATCGATC
>JBBPBX010003750.1:14418-27865 GCA_038048925.1 Garcialebias charrua
AAAGTAACATTTGTTTATGTTCACAAATGAACAATTCACTGAGGATATGGGAGAAGCCAAAGCTGACTTATCACCACCCACCCTCTCCTGATCTTCTCTGGACTTCTGATCTCAAGTTTAAAATTGTATTAAAAGAGAATGGTGGGTTTTAAACCAAAAAACATGCATCTTCTAAACAGATAATCGCACAAGAAACTGAAAGTTATGCATCATAACTCATGTTCCCTGAAGGAAGGGAACGAGGTGCAACATACTTGCTATGGGAATTGCGCCCCCGCTCGATTACCTGAAGGAATATACTCACGCCTTTACGGCTAGGGCGTCACCGCCGCGCCAGAGGCCCCGCCCTCTGGGTACTTAAGCGGCTGACGCCCATCCATCTTTCTCCAAAATTGCACTTCACCGAGCTTTCAGCATTGAAAAGGGCCAGATATGTTGCACCTCGTTCCCTTCCTTCAGGGAACATGAGTTATGGTGCATAACTTTCAGTTCCCTTTCAGTCTGGTCTCTCGGTGCAACATACTTGCTATGGGAACGTAATCCATTCACGCCCTTGAAATGCTCAGTAAAATGCATGCTAGAGTGAACGTCTGCCCTTGACCAGCAGGCATCTCAAGGCTACTTTCTACTGTGTGTTAGAAAGGACAGCCTGAGTGACGTCACACGCAGTAACATCCAAACTGTAATGCTTTGCAAAAGTGTTTAATGAGCTCCAGTTCGCAGCAGCGCAGATGTCTGCAACTGGTACACCCTTGAACAATGACCAGGATGTGGCCAAGCCCCGAGTGGAGTGAGCGTGCACCCCAGAGGGCACCTGTTGACCTTTGCTACTGTACACCCTTTTAATGGCCTCAGTCACCCAATGTGAAAGGCGTTGTTTTGATAGGGCCTTTCCAGTAGCAGGTGCTGCAAAGCAGACAAACAGTTGATTTGTTTTTCTCAATTCGGCTGTTCTCGGCATGTAAGTGCGTAAAGCTCTCATGGGGCAGAGAGCCTTCAGCCTTTCCTGTTCCTGAGTGAGGACGGGAGCAGGTGGGAAGGAGGAGAGATCAAAGTCTAGACTCCTGTGGTTCAAAGTCAAGACCTTGGTAATGTATGCGGGATTAGGCCTTAAGGTGACCTTTGACCCATCAGGGACGAATCTGGTACACATTGGATGTACAGACAGTAGCTATGTTTACATGGACATAAGTAATCGGATCAAACGGCCGAACGGATCAAAAGTGCGTCATGTAAACACCCCGGTCGGGTTATTTTTTGTGTATTCGGCGTGATCCGACCTAATTTGCGATCCGTTCGAAACGGGTGGTTTACGCCGATCCGTAGCCCGATGTGTGCGCATGTAAACACATGATCTGTTCCTTTTACCGGACTGTGGGAAACTGTCCTGACTGCGCATGTGCGCTGCGCGCACCCTCATCCCTCCCTCCCTCTCCCCCCTCGTGTTTACTTCTCCGCCTGGGCTGGCTAGTGGGTAGATGCTAACGCATGGTGGGGAAGTAAAACTGGTCGGTGAGCGATGCAACATTTGTAATGGAAACGTTAAAATAGCTCAAAACTATCGAACGCCTTGACCGAACGTGTAGTTATTCAAACAAGTACATGAAAAGCTGGAAGAAGCTGGAGATCGCTGGAAGAGCTTAAAGCTAAAGCTAAGTGCTACAAAGCTAAAAACAAAAACGGGACAAGTGGCTACGACCCCACCACTTTTTTATTTTACGTATTGATGAACTGATGAGAGATCTGCCACTTCCAACACAGCAGGCAGCGGTGTGGATCTTATGAGGAGAGGAATCTGAGGAGAGGAAGCTAACCAGGAGCAAAGCATCCTTTGTGGTAAGTTAGACTCTTCAAAACACATTAACCCTCTGTACTGTATTACCTGGAGTAATTAGAAACAACAAATATGTTAAAAAAATGTAATTATAATAAGAAATAAGAGTAGCTGTAGTGCTAGCATAGAACTACAGTATACTGTATTGTACATTAAAACTCCAACTAACCAGATAATTAACCTAACACATTTCAACATATCAGGGGTCCAGTTAAACTTTATTTTGTTTGTTTTTCAGATGATGAGTCCAGCTTTGAAGAGGCAGCAGCACACAACAGACAGTGGCAGGTGATGGTGGCAGGTGGCAGAAGATGCAAGAGTCCCACGTCTTAGGAATCCCAAGAAGTTCACACATGAGCTTTAGAACAACTCAAAACTGATTTGAAAATGTTTCAATTCTCCACAACCATTTTTCTTTGTCCCCTGACAGATCTGTAAATGTATTATTAGGATTGATAGTTTATGGTACAATTAAGGTACAATGTCCTAACTTAATACAGTCAGGTGGTTTAATAAGGACTCTGAGTTTCTGCATGACTCACAGGATAAAAACACATTTGCTGTTCTATCAGGATACAGAAACATACATTTTGGAAGTAAAATCGATTATTTTGTCACCAATTTTGTTGTCCTAAATCACATGCATACATTGAAATTGTGAAAGTATGTGATGAGTTGATAAAGAAGTTACTGAATTACAGGTTACTGTAGTTTTTAAATGACCAAAGAAATTTTTTGTTATCATTACAAGATGTGATCTGTGCACATCGTCTGTTTTGTACAAACGTTTTGGACGTTTAATTTTTATGTTTTTCTGATACACCTCAAATTGCACTAAGAATGAAACATGTTTCAAACAAGCAATTTCAACTGTTTACAAGAATGTGTTAAAATGTTTGGTCCATTAAAGAGCTCAGATGTTCACTAGTATTACTTGCAGTTGTTTATTGTGATAATAATTTTATACAAATGTTAACTGCATGTGAACACAAATACATAAGTACAGTATCTTTTTAGAAGAACTCTCCACTGTGACTTCAGAAACCCGGTCATCTCTACCTCCACCTGACAGCGCCAAGGTAAACATTAAATGACTTGTTGAGGAGTCAGACGAGGACAGTTTGGGTATCCTTTGACGAGCCAGTCCAACAGCGGGCACGATCACCAACAATGAAGAGACGGACGTCCTTCAATGTTCCTCACAGACTGCAAAAAAGGACATGCCAATATTTAGTGTTCAACTTTTTATTTGTTTAAAGTTATGGTTCAAACAAATTTTATTTGAAAGAAAACTTTACATCTAAGTATGTCTTCTGATATACTTAGCTGTAATAGTTGTAAAATTAAATACAATATAGTAAATGTTAGCCTTACATTTTGGCAACATTTAACTATTTGTTTAAAGACATGGTTCAAACATTTTATTTTAAATAAAACTTTACAGCTAAGCATCTCTACTTTGAGATACTGTACTTAGCTGTAATCGTTGTAGTAATACTAAATACAATATAGTAAATATTAGCCTTACTTTTGTCAACAGATGAGCCCTTTGACAGAGGTCTGAGTGGCGCAGGACATTGGCATCATGGCAGGCACTGCCTGGCATCTTGCCACTGATGCTCCAGAAACAGGAAAACAGAGGAAGAATAGTAATAACAAATACAGACAGTCACGCAGACAGGTAGAAAAGGAAAGGACAAAAAGTTTATTAGCATACAGCGTTTTTATTATCTTACCAACAGTTGTTGTCCACGACAGCTTGGAGGACAGAGGACGTCCAGCGCTCTCATCCTGTGAATAAAAAAACTAAAAGCACGCGCTGCTTCACCTGTAGTTCATTCAGGGAGTGCAGAAAAAACTCAGTCGCCATCATTACAATCTGGTGCGGGTCCATTTTGGACGCGTATGTTTACTTTCGTCCCGGAAGTAACTTCTTCTTCTGTGGTTTTTACGAAAGTAACTTCCTCTTCGTTTTTTTTTTTTTAAGGGGAGTGTACCACTCTGCGCATGTCAGAACTTCTGATCAGAATAAAAGCCTGCTGCATGTAAACACTCGTCATGAACGGATTGGGCGCATGTAAACGGTGCTATCTCATTATGCAATCAGAGCACATTTCAATCCGGTCACAGAATTTTGCCCATGTAAACATAGCTATTGTATGGAGGTCACCCACGTGTTTCGCCGAGCAAAGTGCCAGGAGTAGAGGGGTTTTATAAGATAATAATAATATTAATAATAATAATAATAATAATAATAATAATAATAATAATAATGAATTCAATTTATAACGCACTTTTCATTAGTGAAAATCTCAAAGTGCTACACACATTGAATGCTACACACATTCATACACCGGTAGCGGCAGACTACCATGCAAGGTGCTTTCCAGTCCTACCGGTAACATAATAACAATAACAAATCTATCTTAACCTCGCTCAGTGGCTCGAATGGAGGGTCACAGAGAGCCCCCAAGACCAGGCCAAGATCTCAACCAGGGGTCAGAATCCTGCTGGGTGGTTTAGTCCGAAGCACACCTTTCATAAATCTTATTATGATTGGATACGCTCCAGGTGTCCTGTGTCCCCAACCTACGTGACAGGCTGAAATAGCTGATGGAAAAACTTTAATCGTTGAATAAGAACGACCTTTTTCCAGTAGGTCCTGAAGGAAGGTCAGGAGCTGAGCCAAGTCGCATGCATAAGAAATAATATTTATTTCTGAGCACCAGGCTTCAAAAATATGCCACTTCTGTGTGTATAGAGACTGTGTTGACACAGCACGGGTGTTTTGTTTGGTTTTTACCACATTTTCCGGCAGGCTTGACGCCATCACCTTGTTCTTTTCTGCCAACAAGCTGAAATTTTTGACAGTTCCTGGCCTAAGCGGCTGGACTGCCCCTTCTGGTGACATAGTTTGGTCCTGAAGAAGAGCAGTTGGTGCATCCAGTTCTCCTCCAAGGGCCCTGAAGGTTGTGAACCCCTGGGGGTCAACCAAGTTGGGAAGAGGGCTTCCTTGCTACTGTGCTACCAGATTGCTCTGCTCGAAGGTAATCAAGGGCAGATGTAACCTGTCATCCGTATTAGGCAGAGTTGGAGCAGAAAGTCTATTTTCCCCCTCCAAGTTTGGGGTCATGGGACTGGGAGACTGCGAGTTTTGTAAACGAGCAGACCTCCTGACTCCAATCCGTTTTTTGGAATGGTCCAGTTTACTGGTCCTTGGCTTTAACAGAACGTCGGAACTAGGCAAACCGACCGTGGTTTGTGTTTCACCCATTGGGAGAATTTTGTTTGAAAGCAGAACTGGATCAGCACAGAGAGGAAGGTCACGTGCTGTCTGATCACTGCTTGGACATTGCGTGTCCCTCATTAATAATAAAGGGGCAGCTGATTTGACTCTGATTTGTTTATATGCATAGCAGCTTGAACACAATTGTTGCTATGAAGGTGTGAAGCTTGTGGCTACCTGTAGGCATCTGACGTGTCCCCCCCCCCCGTCATTAGATTCTGTCGACATGCCTCCCTGAGGTGCGGACTTGTCACGTGTTCACCTGGTTAGTGTATTAGCTGCCCCGTGATTCACAGTGGAGCGGGGGCTTGAGCACGTGACCCTCCTCACCTGTCTCCGTGAGGGGTGTGGGGGGTGCTTGCAGACGCCTCTGTGTCTGTTTACTGCAGACGAATCAGAGGCACCCTGCTTGGGTTCATTGATTAGGCTAATACCCCATGGGCCATGAGGGAGGGGGGGGGAAATGGCCCCCTCCCTTTATGACGACTGGCAGGCCAGAGGGACCTGCTCTGCTGAAGTTATTTGTGTGTTGTTGTTTTTTGAGAGTCAATAAAACAGAGAGGGGCTGTTTTATGAGCTTTATTCGTGCTTATGTGCAATGACGTACATGATTCTACTGTATGTCACTCACAGCAGAGAGAGCATGATTTGTGCATGCGATAGATTTACCAGCTTTTTGTACCGTGTTACAAATAAAGTTTGGACATGAAGGGATCATTCCCAGTACCACATGGGTGGGTGATCGTGTAATGTGGTAACGTGGACCTGGTTCATCAGGCACGTTTCTGTCTGGTGTCCCGGTTCACCGAGGAGGCCCTGTGCCTGACCGCCTGGCGGGGAACAAACCTGTTTTTGTTCCATGCGTGCTCGGTGCGAGGTTGGCCCGGCGGGGGTCTCTGCCGGGGCTCCTCCTCGTATGCTGGCCGCTTCTGCGGTGGGGCACGCGTTGCTGAGCGGTGTCGAAGCTGCGCAGGTCTGCCTCCAGCAGACTCCCTTGGGGGGGTGAAGCTTCTCCGGGGAATGCCTACCCGGAAAGCTTCGGCCTGTCTGCGCCTTTGGTCCAGCTTGGTCTGAATTTGCTCCAAAGCTTTACCAAATAATCCCGTCGGCTCTATCGAGTGGTGGAGAAACGGCACCTTTTGTCCCGCAGGGAGATCCGTTAAAGTCATCCACAGGTGGCGAATCGCGATGACCACTTCCGCCATGCCCCTGCCTTGAGCAACAGCAGCTGCCCCCATCATGCGGAGCACAAAGTCTGTTGCCCTGCGGGCTTCGTCCAGCAAGTCGGCGGCCGCCTGCTTGTTTATTGTTATCTGTTCAATCCAAGATGGATTGATAATCTAATCCAAGATGGCGCCTTTATTGATGGTACGCCGTCTACATGCTCTCCTGTACTTTTTACTGTTGTTCGTGTTCTGCCTTTTTTTCATCGACGATGTATCCTCGCTCCTGGTCTATGATCGCTCAACTCTTCTAAGTCTCCAAGACTCGCTGATCAACACACCGGCTACTGGCAATTATGGACATTTTAAGCCTCCTCCACCTCCACCGTTCCTGGCGTCCATTCCAGCTTACCTACAACGCAACACGACCTCGCTGCCACGCAACAAGCGACGCAGAAGACGCGGTACGAGGGCAGGCGTTCTGGTGAGGTTTAAAAAGTATCTCTCGTCTCACAACACGCCGACGGCTGACTTACCTCCCGAATTCAGCGTCTTTGATGTCCGTCGCTCCTTTGCCCGCCGCAACAGATGCCTTGTTGCTATCAATCATGACGCCAGCGATCAGTATCCATCTTGTCCCCCCGTGAGGGCTGTGGAGCGAGGCTGCGTTAAACAGAACCTCCGCCCGCTCGCTCGAGCTGAGAGTGACGTAACTGGCTGTGTTCCTGTACGGTCAGCACTGTTTAACGCCAGATCGATCACAAATAAAACTTTTATATTAAGTGATTTGATCTCCACTCATCGTCTGGATCTGTTTTTGATCACGGAAACCTGGCAGAAATCTGGAGACAACAGCTGCTTCTCTGAACTCCTCCCACCTGGCTTCTCTTATCTGAGCGCTCCGCGTGGATCTGGAAGAGGGGGGGGCCTGGCTGCAGTTTTCAATGAGGCGTTCAAGTACCGTTTGTTGCCTCAGAAAAATTACTCCAGTTTTGAAAGCATGATTTTTGTGCTGGAATCTGCAAAACCTATTCTGTGTGGCCTCTTTTATCGGTCTCCTCAATACAACAAAAACTTTCTCAGTGAGTTTTCTGAACTACTGGCTGACCTAATGCCAAAGTTTGACTCTTGGCTTTTCTGTGGGGACTTCAATGTACACACCTGCTGCCCAAGTAATCAGCTTGGATGTGAGTTTCAGGACCTCCTGGACTCTTTCAACCTGTCGCAGTCAGTCTCGGGGGCCACACACAGTCAGGGTCATACACTCGATTTAATTATCTCCCACGGCCTACAAATACCTGCTGTGGAGATCCTGGACACCTGTATTTCAGACCATTTTCCCATATTATTCGAATTTTTCACCTCTCCTGCACCGAAAGCTATTCTCCCAGCACGTTTCTGTCGCTCTATCACCCCATTAACTCCAAGTCAGTTCACTGATGCCTTTAAGAGCACTGAATTCTGCTCTGCTGTCAGCCTGGACCCATCTCTACATCCTGAGGACTTCATCAGCTCCTTCCATCACACCTGCACAACGATCTTGGACTCCATCGCTCCTCTCAAACAGGCATCTTCAAAGAACAAACCTTCACCATGGCTCAACGAAACGACGCGAGCTCTTCGACAACGTTGCAGAAAAGCAGAACGAATATGGAAGCGCGACCGGCTTCATGTATCTCAAGGAATACTGAGAGACTGTCTCTGTGAGTATCATAATGCTGTGAAACAGGCCAAGTCACAGTACCTCTCCAATTTAATCTCCACCAGCTCCAACCGGCCGAGGACGCTTTTCAGCACACTCCAGTCTGTCATCAACCCATCTGTCAATGTTCTGAAAACTGCCACACAGTCTACCTGCGATGACTTTCAGAGCTATTTTGTCAACAAAATAGACTCTATCAGGCAGAACATTGTCAGTTCATCCAACACCATCCAGTCATGTACCTCTGCAATAACCACAGCTGTTTTTGACCAGTTCGACCTGGTTTCACTGCCTCACCTCACCAAGGTGGTTCAGCAGATGAAACCAACTAACTGTTCTCTGGACATCATTCCCTCTAAAATGTTCAAACAGTCCTTTGATGTAATTGGTCCTTGTGTTTTGTCATTCATTAACAGCTGTCTATCTTCAGGTTTTGTGCCATCTGCTTTCAAACATGCTGTGGTCAGGCCTCTTCTCAAAAAACCAGGCCTAGATCCTACAGCTCTCTCTAATTTCAGACCAGTTTCACATCTGTCATTTCTATCAAAGGTCCTGGAAAAGATTGTTTTTACTCAACTTCAATCTTTTCTAGAACTCAACAACCTGTTTGAAAAATTTCAGTCAGGTTTTCGAGCTCGTCACAGTACTGAATCTGCACTGCTCAAAGTACAGAATGACATTCTTCTGTCCCTGGATGCAAAAAACCCTGCTCTGCTGGTGATGTTAGACCTCTCAGCAGCTTTTGACACCGTCGACCATCAGGTACTAATCAACCGCTTGTCTCAGCAGGTTGGCCTCCAGGGAGCTGTGCTTGAGTGGTTCAAATCTTACCTGTCTGGGAGAACTTTTTCTGTCATGATAGGCGATCTGTCCTCCTCTTCATCAACCCCTCTGACCTCTGGCGTACCACAGGGATCTATTCTAGGGCCAGTCCTCTTCTCTCTTTACATGCTGCCATTAGGATCAATCATTGCACGTCATAACCTGTCTTTTCACATGTATGCAGACGATTTACAAATCTATCTGCCAGTCACTCCCAACCCCTCACTCAGTTCAAACACTCTTGTCAACTGCTTAAATGACATTAAAGGGATTGTGACATGATTTTTTTTACTATTCATAAAATTGCTCAAAATATATATATTTTATCATTTAAATATGTTTGTTTTTGCAAACAAAATGATAAATCACTTTAATTTTGCTTTAAAAGTGATTTTGAACTTCAAGCCGTGTTTAATCATGGGAAATCCGATTACACTCGAACGCACCATATGTGATGTCACACTGGGCAGAGGGCTGTGGTGTCTTTAATAGCGGACAATTTAAAACTGGACGAATTTAGCAATCTATGTGAAGATTTGAGCTATTTGTCTTCATTTTGGGAAGCAGAAAATTGTTTGGGTGATGGAACAAGAAACAACAGGATCTAATTTAGGTCTGATGCTGTATCAGACTTCCTTCATGTCGAGCTGCTCATACCTGCGCACTGTGACAAGCCCAGAGCTCTGCCCGGTGTGACATCACAGATGGTGCGTTCGCGTGTAATGGGATTTCCCATGATTAAACACGGCTTGAAGTTCAAAATCACTTTTAAAGCAAAATTAAAGTGATTTATCATTTTGTTTGCAAAAACAAACATATTTAAATGATAAAATATATATATTTTGAGCAATTTTATGAATAGTAAAAAAATCATGTCACAATCCCTTTAAGCACTGGCTCTCTCAAAACTTCCTCCACCTAAACACAGATAAAACTGAATGCATTTTATTTGGTGCACCTGATGACACCAGCAACATCCTTCCCAGTCCCAGTGTTGGTTTTCCCCTCCCCCATTTCAACCCGGTGGTCAGAAATCTTGGAGTGCAGCTTGACTCCAACTTAAAGTTTGATAAACAGATCAGTTCTGTTGTCAAGACCAGCTTCTTTCAGCTCCGACTGCTCTCCAAAGTAAAGTCATTTCTCAGCCGTGGTGATCTGGAGAAGGCCATCCATGCCTTTGTGACCTCCAGACTTGATTATTGTAATGCTTTGTATGTTGGTATTAATCAATCCTCCATCTCCCGTTTACAGCTTGTACAGAACTCTGCCGCGCGCCTTTTGACCAACACACGAAAATATGAACACATCACTCCTGTCCTGTCCTCTCTACACTGGCTCCCGGTTCAGTTCAGGATACAGTTCAAGCTGCTCCTGTTTGTTTTCAAAGCTCTGAATGGACTTGCTCCTCTGTACATCTCAGAACTTTTGAAAGCCCATCAGCCCGGCAGAGATTTACGCTCTGCCAGTCAACACCTGCTGGAGGTGCCTCGCTCAAGGTACAAACAATGGGGAGACCGGTCATTTTCTGTTGCCGGCCCAAAAGCCTGGAACAGCCTCCCTCTTGAGCTGCGTGCCACCTCTGATCTGACTCAGTTCAAAACCAGACTGAAGACCCACTTGTTCAAAAAAGCTTTCAGTGTGTAACTTTTATTACTTTTGGTATTTTAGTATGTAGCATTTTTTATTTCCATTGCCTTTTTATTTCCACTAGTTCAAATAAGCTTCCAGTGTGTAACTTTTATTACTTTTGGTATTTTAATATGTAACATTTTTTTATTTACATTGCCTTTTATTTCCTCTTGTTCAAAAAAACTCTCAGTGTGTAACTTTTATTATTTGTGCTATTTTAATGTTATTTTAGTATGTAGCATTTTTTATTTCCATTGCCTTCTTTTATTGCTGTTGTTGCTGTTATTGCTGTAGTTTGTTTCTTATTCTATTTTCATTGATTTATTGTTCCAGTATATTCATCTTTTTATCCTGTTAAGCACCTTGGTCAATGCAAGGCATTGTTGGAAGGTGCTATACAAATAAAGTTTATTATTATTATTATTATTATTATTATTATTATTATCTGCAGCTACTGCAGCTTTTCCGCTAGGTAAGCCTGCATCAACGCGGACGCGTTCATGGTGTGCGCCGTGAGTCCCTGAGCTCTGTAGCACTTCTCGAGTAGAGACGCTGAAGCTCGACAAGCCTTCCTGAGGAGAGTTGGTTTTCTCCCGGATGACTTAGGAGCCAGGTGAGATGCTAGTGTGTTCTCAATCTGAGGCACGTTAGCTATTCCCACCTCATCCATCCCGTTGACGTCGAGGAACTGTGAGAGGGGAAGGAGCATGGGGGCTCTTGGTTGAGGCCATGTGCGAGTTAGTTCTGTGAGGAAGTCCGGGAACACGGGCATCCTTTGCCTCGTGGCGGCCTGCTGCTTCGAGTAAAAATAGTTTCCTACCAGCCTCGTGACCTGTTGGCGAGACGGAGGCTTGGGCCATGGGATGTACAACGCGTCCGCTGCTCTGTGGCACAGGTCGAAGAGAGCAGGGATGGAAAAGTCGGTTTCTAGGAGCACAGGTACCGGGGTCTGGGAGAGATCTTCTCCCTGATCCTCCAGTTCCACGTCTGCGTCATCCACTGAGAATTCGCCCGAAGCTGAAATTGAGATCTTGTCCTTGTTCATCATGCCTCGGGTGTCGAACTCGACTGTTAGGTCCACCATAGGAGCCAGCACGTCAGGGCTGTCACCCCATTCGACTCGTGTGCTGTCATGTAGAGTCATGTTTTCGAGCTCTGGCGTGGGAGTGAGAGGCTCCGTGGTTATCGCATCCACTGGTATTGCTGAAGTGCCCAAGGCTTTGGCGACAAGGTCAACCCGGTGCCGCAGCACCGCATCCAGCATCAGGCTGCAGTGTGGGCAAAATTCGGGCGTATCCAGTGCTGTTTTTGCGTGAAACATTCCCAGGCAGACTGGACAGGCCTCATGGGTGTCCGTCGCCGCAAGGGAGAAACCGCATCCGCTGGGACAGGCGCGCAAAGTTGGGCTTGCCGTCCCGCTGGTTTTCCTTGGAAGTCTTGCCTTTCGCTTTCCTTTCTCCGGAGGCATGTCCGAGATAAGGCGAGCGAGTCCTTCCAGAATCTTTTTTCTTTTTCCTTGAAATGTCTCCTCCGTCGCGTTGCTTTCGCTGGCTAGCTCGCTAGGAGTTAGCCAAGTAGCTTTTTTCTTGTGGCGTAGTTAGCGCCGTCGAGCGAAGCAATCTGTAGAGAGACGAGAAGAAAATACTTTAAGTTTAAGAGAAAATGTGCCAGACTAGCTTTCGCTAGTCCAGCAATACGCAGGAATAATTCTTTGTGCGCTCTGTGCAAGGAGCAAGCTCACCTCAAGTTGAGCGATTAAGCAACAGAGAAGTCCCGCAAAGAGGTAGTTCAGGTTTAATCAGAGAGTCAGAGTCAGAGAATCTTTATTGTCATTTGTACCGCATGTGGTACATGTGATGAAACGAGATTATGTACACAGGGTCCCAGTTACATTCAACAACAAAATGTAAGAGAAAAACAGTAATAACATCTAGGATATGAACTAAGAAAAACATCAACTAGAAATACACAAAGCACTAATGTAATAGAAAAACAAAATCATTACAAACAGACAGCCGCACGAACATGAGTCTATATGAGCAAATGGTCACAGATGAACACAGCAACAAGAAAACAGATCAGCATCAGCATGATGTGATATTTTGCAGTGATTATTCTCATTATTTATTTATTCATGAGTCTAACAGCCTCAGGGTAGAAGCTGTTCCTCAGTCTAGTGGTTCTACACTTAATGCTCCTCAACCTCCTTCCTGAGGGGAGTGGGGCAAAAAGTGTGTGTGCAGGGTGAGTGGGGTCTTTCATGATACAGGTGGCCTTCTTCCTGCATCTGGAGGTGTAAATGTCTTTGATAGTGGGGAGACTGACTCCAACAGTTTAGCGAGGTGAAGGGCAAAAAAGAGGAGATGGATGGGCGTCAGCCGCTTAAGTACCCAGAGGGCGGAGCCTCTGGCGCGGCGGTGACGCCCTAGCTGTAAAGGCGTGAGTATATTCCTTCACAGCTTGGAGCTGTGACACTCGAAATGGTTCACAGCTGACGTGCTGTTTGAACCTTGCTGAAGACGCGGGCCTTTGACTGATGGCCGGACGTACATCAGCTTGGAGAAAGACGTCTATGCATTTTTCCTTCTCCCAGAGAACTCACAGTTGTTGAGTTAGTGGTTCCCCTTTGCACTAAAGTCAAAACGGAAGTAAGACTTTATATGGAGCGTGGAGTCTGCCCACCTCCTGAATGGCTTATTGATTGGTTTAACACTAGCAATACCAGTTTTTGTCAAAATGACAATTTTACCTATGCAACCCATGGGATTGTCAAACTGACAAATTGAATTAGCATTTTTAAAGCCATTGGTATGTATATGAGGCCATTCCATTCTGTTGGCGGGGAGGAGGCCTTGGGGCATATTTATACATTCATTCATTCAACCTTTATTTAGTCAGGTAAATCTTATTGAGCCTATATATATATATATATATATTTATATATACATGTCTATATATATATATATATATATATATATATATACATACATACATACATACATATATATATA
>JBBPBX010003750.1:33000-80651 GCA_038048925.1 Garcialebias charrua
GTGAACATTGCAGGCTGGTAACAATAACTGTATGGAGTCACACTCTTCGTTGGCTTATACAACACTCAACAACAGACATGAATGCATAAGCACACAAAAATGTATTCACACAGACCACGCTCACAAACAAACACACAGAAAAAATTTATAAACACTTGCAACATCTCCCATGATGCAACGCAAGGAAAGAGTCTTATCTCTAAATAGTGACAGCACCGGATGCAAAAACACCTACATGCAAACACAGCCACTCATTTGTCCTGCTAAATATAACTACTGGACCTCCGATCATTGGTGAAGCTGTGCTTCTATTTAAAACTACTGAAATGCTGCAAAAGGCCAGAAAACATTTTGACTGTATTTGATCCTTATCACCTGAAGTCAATGTCACAGACAGTTTTCTCCTCTGTTTAGCTTATTTTTACTCAGTAAAAGAAAAATACAATGCATTATATTTTTTAAATTAGATTATGAAAAATTCTAATACAACTAAATAAAAATAAAATAGAGTTAGAGATTAATTAAAAAAAAGTTGGAAAACTGTGCAAATACCGCATTATATGGAAAACAAAACTGAACTTGGACATAGTATAAAATGGGACTTCAGTCTGAAAGAATTTGAATTATTTTAATTCTTCTTTATTTTAACAAAAGTATAATTAGATTTGTTTTAAATTGACTTGAATTAGGGATGGCGAGTGATTTGTGAACACGATGTTAAAATTGACAAATTTGAAAAATGATCATGACCCTCGTGGATGTCTTTTTTTTTTATGGACAGAATACATGCATCGATTCCACATAGACTCCTCAGATCAGTGACAATGAAAGGAAAATGAAAATTCACAATTCATATTCAACTAATCAAAAACAACTTCCACTTAGTTTAATTATTTTTTTCATGTTGATCTCCACTCATCGCCCGCCCCTTTCAGCATATTGTAAACATGTGGCTTTAAAATTTTTATTTTCTTTATTTTTTTTCTTCTCCTTTCTTTTACTCTAGCTAACATGCGGTCATAATCCAGGCAGATGGCTGCAACATCAGCATCTATTTACCAGGATGTAAGAAAATAAAAAGAGAAGTGACAATTTAAAAAAAAAGAGGGGGAGTCAAATCAAGAGAAGATAAGTCCACCCATTCGTTCATCAGTTTTCTTTACCCTCTTTTTCATTTCTGGGTAACAGCAGAAATGGTGTCAATCTGCAGCAGCTAATATCCAACAGGAGGGGTGTACACTGGATATGTCACCAACTGTTTCCCCTACCCATTATACAAGTGGGGCACCCCACTCCATCAACAGGACCGAGTGTCCCACCTACGACCACCAGGCCCCATCGACACTTTCGGTATTGATGTAGCATGGGGCGCAATACAAGACAATCTAGCAAAAGTGCTACTGACATTCTGCTCTGCATGCACCACCCCCTCATTACTAGCAGGCGGGCAACACAGACATGACTTTGTCCCCCCCCTCCACCTGCAACGTAGAGTTAAGCTAGCAGGTGGGCAACACAGTCGTGAATCCATCCCCTGCTCCTCTACCCGCAACATAGTTAAGCTAGCAAGCGGGCAACACAGATTTGACTCTGTCCCATCCTCCTCCACCTGCACCCCTTCCCCCCATTGTTGACTAAATCTATATTTGACGAGCGTCCTGCCAAGGGAGCCGATCATTACTTGGCCACATTATAGAGACAACCAAGACTCAAAATCATTCACACTCTCAGTCCCACCTAGGGACAATTTAGAGTTACCGACTGATCTAGCATGTTAGCACCTGAAGAACACCTATGTGTGCATGGGGAGAACATGCAAACTCCACCCAGACAGGCCAGGATTCAACCTGTGACCTTCTTGCTGTTGTGACCTCCACCAAGCGAACAATAGCAATCAAGAAAATTGTAAAGAACAGAATGAAAGAAATGCATGTGAGAAAAAAAAGGACAATGCAGAAGAAATGACAACGGAAAGTGTCGATTAGGGGAGGAAAGAGAAAGTAAAAAAGAAATCAGAAAATCAACAATGGAGAAAAATAAGTGACTAACTGAAGGGTATACAGACCAAAGAAGTAGTGAACAAGGGGAAGTAATGTGGTATATCATATTAAGATGTGAAGAGTTAAAATAAAGGTAGATTCAGGAAAAAAAACAAGGGTGAATGTAGTGAAAATGGCAGTGAAGGGAAAAAAAAAAGACAGAAGTCCAGTATTTTATTTGTTTATCTTTGAGTGAGTGGGCTCCATAAAAGTAGGTTACTGTCAGCAGACAAGGAGAGGCATACACATACACAAACACACACAGACACAGACACACACATCTATACTATCTCCATTTTAGTTCTGTAGAGTCAGCCGCATGTGTTGGTTAATATGATGTGTGAGAGCGCCTTAAGCATCACTGAGCCACCAGCTCGACTGTTGGTTCCAGCATGAAAATACCAAGTAGATTGTTTAAATGGCAGCAGTGAATATTTTAGCAGTACAATAAAATAATAACAAATTGAAAAAAAAAAAAATGAAAAAAGAAGCAGAACATATCTTCCCTACAGGCATTCTGGTGATGATGCACCATTCCAGGACCGTATTTTCCGGACTATAGGTCACGGCTTTTTATCATTTTTTCATGGCCTGCGACCTATAGTCAGGTGCGACCTATATATGGCTTTTTATAAAATAAGCTGATTTGTAATCATTTATTAACAAAAATTAAACTGAGACACACTCTTACAATAATGTCAGCTAACAAATGTATATTTTTAGGTGTTTATCCTGCTAAAATTATTCATTTATTAAAGAAAATTTCAGCTCAGACACATATTTGCTATAATTTTTTATCAAACAATTAATTGTTTTTAAGTGTCAATCTTCTTAAAAGCCTTGCTGTGCGCTCCTGTGGACGAGACATTTGCAGCAGAGCTAAACACGGTCCACATTTTGACATAGGTGCGACCTATATTCAGGTGCGACCTATATATGGATTTTTCCAATTCTTTGGCAATAATTGGACAATGCGACCTATACTCGGGTGCGACCTATAGTCCGAAAAATACGGTAAATGGTTCTCAACATTAGCATCAACAGAATCTTTAACAGCCCTCGGCCACACTTTTTTGTTTGTTTTTTTGTTTGTGGAATTTTCTGCTCCGTTTGCACGTTTCCACTGACACGCAAACATGGGTTTGGGTAAAAAAATAATTCTCTTTCATTGTGACATTTTTTTAAATCATGCTTCATTGTATGAAACTCAGACTAAAGACTAATTTTCAATAGTAAATGAGATAAAAAATATCCAAACACAAATTTGTTCACAGTAATGGTGAGAGCAACTGATTGAATTGAAATCATAATTGAAGCAAAATGTAAATCTCTTCACTGAACACTACTGATGACACCAAAATACATAAAAAACACGTTCAGGCCTTCAGGTCAAACACTTACACATAATAAGTTGATAATGTAAAGAGGCTGGCTAACTAAAATCCCACAGTGTCCTGATAGCTAAGCAGTCATAAAACTGTCAAGCTAGACAACTCTGTCTTCTCTCTCACTCCCTGTCACTCATTTGCACACGTACACACACACGCGCACACACACACACACACACGCGTGCGCGCACACACACACACACACACACACACACACACACACACACACAGGTGTTCAACATTCACCTCAGCTACAAATCTCTCAAAAGCCTCCCCACCACTGCCACTTGCTTTCCAACATCAAACTCTGATACTAACAAGAATGCACGTTCACACACATTTCACATTACAGTAGCTCTAAAAATGACACATGCTATGATTTCAGAAAGGTTTTTGTGCATTTATGTTGTATCATTTATGTTGTATCAAATGTTGTACATTTATGCTGTATAAATAATGGTTGAATGAATGAATGAATCAATTTATAGATTTATGTTATAAGTGATGTTGTTTTCAAACAAGAAGTCAGTCCCTGCAAACCCACCCACACAGACCAGTATTTACAGTTTGACTCCCATCACCCTCTGGAGCACAAGTTAGGAGTCATCAGGACTCTGTACCACAGAGCAGACAGCGTCCCCACTAACGCAGGAGCCAGACAGAAGGAGAAATCACACACAAAACAGGCTCTAGAGAAATGTGGATATCCTAACTGGGCCTTCCTGAAAGCAGAGAAGAAACCCAAACAGGACTCCAGCCAGCCATCAGGTGAAAAGAAGGAACCCAGACCCAGACCAGTGGCCATTCCATATGTTGCAGGGGTTTCAGAGACATTGAGACGTTTATTTTCTAAACACAACGTCCCAGTGGCTTTTAAACCTCAAAATACATTACGGCAAAAACTGGTTCATCCCAAAGATCCAGTCCCCCGGCAAAAACAGAGTAACATTGTGTATGCTGTTCAGTGTCAGGAGGGCTGTGATCAGTCTTATATCGGGGAAACTAAACAGCCACTGGCCAAAAGGATGGCCCAGCACAGAAGATCAACATCATCAGGTCAGGACTCTGCAGTCTACACTCATCTCCAGGCCAGCGGTCACTCTTTCAGGGATGAAGATGTTCACATCCTTGATAGAGAGGAACGATGGTTTGAGAGAGGAGTAAAGGAGGCCATCTTTGTGAAAAGAAACCGCCCATCATTAAACAGGGGTGGAGGCCTCCGAGTTCAACTGTCCCCCTCCTACAATGCTGTGATTGCTGGTATCACTCAGCCCTCTGTGAATAGCAAACAACCATCAGGGTGCTAACGATCCATTGTTAGGCTGATGGTCCTCCTTGATCATGTGAGCAGCTGGTTTCAGGCTGTCATCAGCCAACTGGTTGTGTAACACTGTGAGAGGGTGCTATTTATAAGACTGAGCTGAACCCAGCACCTCAGACTGAGGAAGTCTTTCGGACGAAAGACGAAACGTTTCTACAATTTTTTGCTTTGTTTTGTTTTTTTGTTTTTTTGAATGTCCAGAGGACCAGACTTAGCTTTTTTAGAGTCCCTGCAGTTCTTCCTTCAATTTTATCCTCGAATGGTGCTCCTTAGTGGTGTAACGGTACATGTGGTTGTAATGAACCATTTCGGTACAGCATTTTCGGTTCGGTCCACGTGCGTACCATTTCAGTTATTTAGCACGACGCTATTAAAGGTGGTGTGACATGATTTTAGAACTTTGCATAAAGTGGCACCACATAATATGTTGTATCATTCATCTATTCGTTTTTACAAGCAAAATGATAAATCACTGAAATTTTGTTTCAAATGTGATTTTAAAATTGGTGCAGTTTCGTCACGGGACATCCGGGTACATGTACTTACGCATGCGACGTTGTGACGTAGAGACAAGAAGTTCAGTCTGCAAGCTGCTATTAGCACGCAGTGTCATTGTCTTCAAGATCGCCTATTTTCTTTTGTATAACTTGAAAAATGCCGGTACGTTGTGTCGCATTTGGGTGTTCTAACATCGCAAGCTCTGTAGACGACTGCGATCGGGTTCCAGCCCTTCACCCTCGGAACCTTGCTCATCTGACATGTCGGACTCCCCCTCGCACCCTGAATGGTAAGACTTAAATAAATACGGCTGCAGTCCTACAGTGGAACCAGCTGTTTTTTGTTCATCACTCAAACTAACTTCGGCTTCCCAAACTGAAGACAAATCGCTCAAATCTTCACTTAAATTGCTTATTTCCTCGGTTTATATATTCACTGCTATTGGTTATTTACAAGATGCGTTCTGGCCATTGTGTCATAAAAATGCGTCGGCGTTTGACTGCGACGCACTGCAGAGTTACGTCTTTAAAACTATTTTATTTAAACATACTTTTATATATTAATTATTCGAAGCCTCTGTGTACAAACAATCAAAGCTGAGTAGCTCCTCTTTCTAAAATGTCTATGTTTTAGCATCATGTCACAACACCTTTAATTAATGCATAGCCTTGCAGCACGCGTAGCATTATCAGCCTAGCATCTTGTTGCGGTCTCCTGTTTGGGAACATTATGGCTTTCTTGTTAAAAGACAAGCGCAAATCCAGTGGTGGGCACAGCACCCTAGAGGCCGCTAAAGCGCTAATCCGCTTATAGCGGACCTAAACAATTTGTTAGCGCTATAGCGGGTTGACTAACTTTTATAATTCATAAGCAGATTTGCGCTATTTTTATTTAAAATGCAGTACCGCTAATAACTAATTATCTATCAGTAAAAATGAAAAAACTTATTTACGGGCTCTTAAATCAACTGGACGACTACTCACGAACCACATCTGGTCAGCGCTGGATGTGGTCCGTGAAAAAAAAGCGTCCCCCTAAGAGGCCCTATTGGCTAGAGAGAGCGCTCAGTTAGCAGCCAGTGTGTTACTCTGCAGCCTTATTGCTTGTTTTCGAAGAGTCAGACGAAGAGTTTTTAACATGGAGGGTGAACTTATGGATGTTTCTCAGCGGCCTACGCGACGCGTCAGCGCCTCATTTGCCCTGCTCAAAATGGCGGCCGGCCACAGAAGCGAGCCCACACGAAGGACTTTACAAGAAAACACGGTAAAAACAATTATTTCTTTGCTGAGAAAAAATATATTTCTTAGCTGACTTTATAGCACAAGGGTTCGTGAGCTTAACCGTTTCACGAAATGGTCAAATCTGCTGGCTACCAAGTGTTGAATTGAACTAGCGGTTTAGAATTAGCTTCCGCTAGCTTTTCTAAGACATAAGCGCTTTTGAAATTGCGGACCTAAATTAATTAATAAGCGCTTTATAAATAGTGTAACAAATTTTTGGATTAGCGGTGCCCACCACTGCGCAAATCCAAAGCTGTGTATTGACGTTGTTTCACTGAGTGGATCTGCAGCAGCAACACATCTAACGTGTTAACGCACTTGTAACGACATCATCCGAATGTGACCGTCTCTTCTACAGAATAAATAGCAGCTTTGTGCAAAGACAGCTAACAGCAGCATTTAAACAACCTTTATCAGGTCATTCAGATCAGTCCAAAGCAATAACACAAGCTGTAGGGGTTTTTAAAGCTCTGGATCTAAGACCAATGTTCCCTCTAATTTTTCATGTGTCTTGGCATACACACAAGCTCTCTGAGCATACTGAGGACCACTATGAGCAACATCAGGAGTGCGCACTATGGCCACACACCTGTTATAAACCTGGAATCATAGAAAGTTACATAGCTTATTAAAATAATCAGATTACAGCAGCAACGTCCATGAGTTTGCTTTTAATATAAGTGATTTGCCCCACTTAAAATAAAAAAAATAAAAAAAAATAAAAATAAAACATTGCTGTTCATGAGATGTGTAGGGATACAGCACCCTCATGTCCGTTATGAGATTTAAGCCTCTTCACATCTCTCTGAAACTCTGAGTGTTACACTTTCTTGAAACTCTCAAGGAGACAAGTGGACACTATTTTTGTTACAATTATTTTGAATTAATGGACACCAATCAATCAGAAATAACTTTCTCTTTAATGTGTGTTAATTCAAAATTGATCAACAGTATATTTTTGTCATTTAATGATGATCTGTTACTTGCATGAGTTTGACCTTCTGCTGGTTTATTCTTCATTACAAGTGTGCTCTGAATCTAAGGCACGAGTCAGGGTAAAGCTGTTACTTCCTTCTCTGTTTTGTCTTTCAAGCTAGACATAATTTTCCACTTCACGGGCCAGTCCATCTGGCCGCTTATGTAAACAGTTTTCCTGATGTCCATCAGAGACCTTCTGCCTATGGGATGAAAAATCCATCCGTTATTTTGTTAAACCAATCAATAAGCCATTCAGGAGGTGGGCAGACTCCACGCTCCATATAAAGTCTTACTTCCGTTTTGACTTTAGTGCAAAGGGGAACCACTAACTCAACAACTGTGAGTTCTCTGGGAGAAGGAAAAATGCATAGACGTCTTTCTCCAAGCTGATGTACGTCTGGCCATCAGTCAAAGGCCCGCGTCTTCAGCAAGGTTCAAACAGCACGTCAGCTGTGAACCATTTCGAGTGTCACAGCTCCAAGCTGTGAAGGAATATACTCACGCCTTTACAGCTAGGGCGTCACCGCCGCGCCAGAGGCTCCGCCCTCTGGGTACTTAAGCGGCTGACGCCCATCCATCTCCTCTTTTTTGCCCTTCACCTCGCTAAACTGTTGGAGTCAGTCTCCCCACTATCAAAGACATTTACACCTCCAGATGCAGGAAGAAGGCCACCTGTATCATGAAAGACCCCACTCACCCTGCACACACACTTTTTGCCCCACTCCCCTCAGGAAGGAGGTTGAGGAGCATTAAGTGTAGAACCACTAGACTGAGGAACAGCTTCTACCCTGAGGCTGTTAGACTCATGAATAAATAAATAATAAGAATAATCACTGCAAAATATCACATCATGCTGATGCTGATCTGTTTTCTTGTTGCTGTGTTCATCTGTGACCATTTGCTCATATAGACTCATGTTCGTGCGGCTGTCTGTTTGTAATGATTTTGTTTTTCTATTACATTAGTGCTTTGTGTATTTCTAGTTGATGTTTTTCTTAGTTCATATCCTAGATGTTATTACTGTTTTTCTCTTACATTTTGTTGTTGAATGTAACTGGGACCCTGTGTACATAATCTCGTTTCATCACATGTACCACATGCGGTACAAATGACAATAAAGATTCTCTGACTCTGACTCTCTGATTAAACCTGAACTACCTCTTTGCGGGACTTCTCTGTTGCTTAATCGCTCAACTTGAGGTGAGCTTGCTCCTTGCACAGAGCGCACAAAGAATTATTCCTGCGTATTGCTGGACTAGCGAAAGCTAGTCTGGCACATTTTCTCTTAAACTTAAAGTATTTTCTTCTCGTCTCTCTACAGATTGCTTCGCTCGACGGCGCTAACTACGCCACAAGAAAAAAGCTACTTGGCTAACTCCTAGCGAGCTAGCCAGCGAAAGCAACGCGACGGAGGAGACATTTCAAGGAAAAAGAAAAAAGATTCTGGAAGGACTCGCTCGCCTTATCTCGGACATGCCTCCGGAGAAAGGAAAGCGAAAGGCAAGACTTCCAAGGAAAACCAGCGGGACGGCAAGCCCAACTTTGCGCGCCTGTCCCAGCGGATGCGGTTTCTCCCTTGCGGCGACGGACACCCATGAGGCCTGTCCAGTCTGCCTGGGAATGTTTCACGCAAAAACAGCACTGGATACGCCCGAATTTTGCCCACACTGCAGCCTGATGCTGGATGCGGTGCTGCGGCACCGGGTTGACCTTGTCGCCAAAGCCTTGGGCACTTCAGCAATACCAGTGGATGCGATAACCACGGAGCCTCTCACTCCCACGCCAGAGCTCGAAAACATGACTCTACATGACAGCACACGAGTCGAATGGGGTGACAGCCCTGACGTGCTGGCTCCTATGGTGGACCTAACAGTCGAGTTCGACACCCGAGGCATGATGAACAAGGACAAGATCTCAATTTCAGCTTCGGGCGAATTCTCAGTGGATGACGCAGACGTGGAACTGGAGGATCAGGGAGAAGATCTCTCCCAGACCCCGGTACCTGTGCTCCTAGAAACCGACTTTTCCATCCCTGCTCTCTTCGACCTGTGCCACAGAGCAGCGGACGCGTTGTACATCCCATGGCCCAAGCCTCCGTCTCGCCAACAGGTCACGAGGCTGGTAGGAAACTATTTTTACTCGAAGCAGCAGGCCGCCACGAGGCAAAGGATGCCCGTGTTCCCGGACTTCCTCACAGAACTAACTCGCACATGGCCTCAACCAAGAGCCCCCATGCTCCTTCCCCTCTCACAGTTCCTCGACGTCAACGGGATGGATGAGGTGGGAATAGCTAACGTGCCTCAGATTGAGAACACACTAGCATCTCACCTGGCTCCTAAGTCATCCGGGAGAAAACCAACTCTCCTCAGGAAGGCTTGTCGAGCTTCAGCGTCTCTACTCGAGAAGTGCTACAGAGCTCAGGGACTCACGGCGCACACCATGAACGCGTCCGCGTTGATGCAGGCTTACCTAGCGGAAAAGCTGCAGTAGCTGCAGATAATAATAATAATAATAATAATAATAATAATAATAAACTTTATTTGTATAGCACCTTCCAACAATGCCTTGCATTGACCAAGGTGCTTAACAGGATAAAAAGATGAATATACTGGAACAATAAATCAATGAAAATAGAATAAGAAACAAACTACAGCAATAACAGCAACAACAGCAATAAAAGAAGGCAATGGAAATAAAAAATGCTACATACTAAAATAACATTAAAATAGCACAAATAATAAAAGTTACACACTGAGAGTTTTTTTGAACAAGAGGAAATAAAAGGCAATGTAAATAAAAAAAAGTTACATATTAAAATACCAAAAGTAATAAAAGTTACACACTGGAAGCTTATTTGAACTAGTGGAAATAAAAAGGCAATGGAAATAAAAAATGCTACATACTAAAATACCAAAAGTAATAAAAGTTACACACTGAAAGCTTTTTTGAACAAGTGGGTCTTCAGTCTGGTTTTGAACTGAGTCAGATCAGAGGTGGCACGCAGCTCAAGAGGGAGGCTGTTCCAGGCTTTTGGGCCGGCAACAGAAAATGACCGGTCTCCCCATTGTTTGTACCTTGAGCGAGGCACCTCCAGCAGGTGTTGACTGGCAGAGCGTAAATCTCTGCCGGGCTGATGGGCTTTCAAAAGTTCTGAGATGTACAGAGGAGCAAGTCCATTCAGAGCTTTGAAAACAAACAGGAGCAGCTTGAACTGTATCCTGAACTGAACCGGGAGCCAGTGTAGAGAGGACAGGACAGGAGTGATGTGTTCATATTTTCGTGTGTTGGTCAAAAAGCGCGCGGCAGAGTTCTGTACAAGCTGTAAACGGGAGATGGAGGATTGATTAATACCAACATACAAAGCATTACAATAATCAAGTCTGGAGGTCACAAAGGCATGGATGGCCTTCTCCAGATCACCACGGCTGAGAAATGACTTGACTTTGGAGAGCAGTCGGAGCTGAAAGAAGCTGGTCTTGACAACAGAACTGATCTGTTTATCAAACTTTAAGTTGGAGTCAAGCTGCACTCCAAGATTTCTGACCACCGGGTTGAAATGGGGGAGGGGAAAACCAACACTGGGACTGGGAAGGATGTTGCTGGTGTCATCAGGTGCACCAAATAAAATGCATTCAGTTTTATCTGTGTTTAGGTGGAGGAAGTTTTGAGAGAGCCAGTGCTTAATGTCATTTAAGCAGTTGACAAGAGTGTTTGAACTGAGTGAGGGGTTGGGAGTGACTGGCAGATAGATTTGTAAATCGTCTGCATACATGTGAAAAGACAGGTTATGACGTGCAATGATTGATCCTAATGGCAGCATGTAAAGAGAGAAGAGGACTGGCCCTAGAATAGATCCCTGTGGTACGCCAGAGGTCAGAGGGGTTGATGAAGAGGAGGACAGATCGCCTATCATGACAGAAAAAGTTCTCCCAGACAGGTAAGATTTGAACCACTCAAGCACAGCTCCCTGGAGGCCAACCTGCTGAGACAAGCGGTTGATTAGTACCTGATGGTCGACGGTGTCAAAAGCTGCTGAGAGGTCTAACATCACCAGCAGAGCAGGGTTTTTTGCATCCAGGGACAGAAGAATGTCATTCTGTACTTTGAGCAGTGCAGATTCAGTACTGTGACGAGCTCGAAAACCTGACTGAAATTTTTCAAACAGGTTGTTGAGTTCTAGAAAAGATTGAAGTTGAATAAAAACAATCTTTTCTAGGACCTTTGATAGAAATGACAGATGTGAAACTGGTCTGAAATTAGAGAGAGCTGTAGGATCTAGGCCTGGTTTTTTGAGAAGAGGCCTGACCACAGCATGTTTGAAAGCAGATGGCACAAAACCTGAAGATAGACAGCTGTTAATGAATGACAAAACACAAGGACCAATTACATCAAAGGACTGTTTGAACATTTTAGAGGGAATGATGTCCAGAGAACAGTTAGTTGGTTTCATCTGCTGAACCACCTTGGTGAGGTGAGGCAGTGAAACCAGGTCGAACTGGTCAAAAACAGCTGTGGTTATTGCAGAGGTACATGACTGGATGGTGTTGGATGAACTGACAATGTTCTGCCTGATAGAGTCTATTTTGTTGACAAAATAGCTCTGAAAGTCATCGCAGGTAGACTGTGTGGCAGTTTTCAGAACATTGACAGATGGGTTGATGACAGACTGGAGTGTGCTGAAAAGCGTCCTCGGCCGGTTGGAGCTGGTGGAGATTAAATTGGAGAGGTACTGTGACTTGGCCTGTTTCACAGCATTATGATACTCACAGAGACAGTCTCTCAGTATTCCTTGAGATACATGAAGCCGGTCGCGCTTCCATATTCGTTCTGCTTTTCTGCAACGTTGTCGAAGAGCTCGCGTCGTTTCGTTGAGCCATGGTGAAGGTTTGTTCTTTGAAGATGCCTGTTTGAGAGGAGCGATGGAGTCCAAGATCGTTGTGCAGGTGTGATGGAAGGAGCTGATGAAGTCCTCAGGATGTAGAGATGGGTCCAGGCTGACAGCAGAGCAGAATTCAGTGCTCTTAAAGGCATCAGTGAACTGACTTGGAGTTAATGGGGTGATAGAGCGACAGAAACGTGCTGGGAGAATAGCTTTCGGTGCAGGAGAGGTGAAAAATTCGAATAATATGGGAAAATGGTCTGAAATACAGGTGTCCAGGATCTCCACAGCAGGTATTTGTAGGCCGTGGGAGATAATTAAATCGAGTGTATGACCCTGACTGTGTGTGGCCCCCGAGACTGACTGCGACAGGTTGAAAGAGTCCAGGAGGTCCTGAAACTCACATCCAAGCTGATTACTTGGGCAGCAGGTGTGTACATTGAAGTCCCCACAGAAAAGCCAAGAGTCAAACTTTGGCATTAGGTCAGCCAGTAGTTCAGAAAACTCACTGAGAAAGTTTTTGTTGTATTGAGGAGACCGATAAAAGAGGCCACACAGAATAGGTTTTGC
This sequence comes from Garcialebias charrua, assembly GCA_038048925.1. Classification (NCBI taxonomy): domain Eukaryota; kingdom Metazoa; phylum Chordata; class Actinopteri; order Cyprinodontiformes; family Rivulidae; genus Garcialebias; species Garcialebias charrua. Next base: position 45,954 of record JBBPBX010003750.1, read on the forward strand.
AGATTCCAGCACAAAAATCATGCTTTCAAAACTGGAGTAATTTTTCTGAGGCAACAAACGGTACTTGAACGCCTCATTGAAAACTGCAGCCAGGCCCCCCCCTCTTCCAGATCCACGCGGAGCGCTCAGATAAGAGAAGCCAGGTGGGAGGAGTTCAGAGAAGCAGCTGTTGTCTCCAGATTTCTGCCAGGTTTCCGTGATCAAAAACAGATCCAGACGATGAGTGGAGATCAAATCACTTAATATAAAAGTTTTATTTGTGATCGATCTGGCGTTAAACAATGCTGACCGTACAGGAACACAGCCAGTTACGTCACTCTCAGCTCGAGCGAGCGGGCGGAGGTTCTGTTTAACGCAGCCTCGCTCCACCGCCCTCACGGGGGGACAAGATGGAAACTGATCGCTGGCGTCATGATTGATAGCAACAAGGCATCTGTTGCGGCGGGCAAAGGAGCGACGGACATCAAAGACGCTGAATTCGGGAGGTAAGTCAGCCGTCGGCGTGTTGTGAGACGAGAGATACTTTTTAAACCTCACCAGAACGCCTGCCCTCGTACCGCGTCTTCTGCGTCGCTTGTTGCGTGGCAGCGAGGTCGTGTTGCGTTGTAGGTAAGCTGGAATGGACGCCAGGAACGGTGGAGGTGGAGGAGGCTTAAAATGTCCATAATTGCCAGTAGCCGGTGTGTTGATCAGCGAGTCTTGGAGACTTAGAAGAGTTGAGCGATCATAGACCAGGAGCGAGGATACATCGTCGATGAAAAAAAGGCAGAACACGAACAACAGTAAAAAGTACAGGAGAGCATGTAGACGGTGTACCATCAATAAAGGCGCCATCTTGGATTAGATTATCAATCCATCTTGGATTGAACAGATAACAATAAACAAGCAGGCGGCCGCCGACTTGCTGGACGAAGCCCGCAGGGCAACAGACTTTGTGCTCCGCATGATGGGGGCAGCTGCTGTTGCTCAAGGCAGGGGCATGGCGGAAGTGGTCATCGCGATTCGCCACCTGTGGATGACTTTAACGGATCTCCCTGCGGGACAAAAGGTGCCGTTTCTCCACCACTCGATAGAGCCGACGGGATTATTTGGTAAAGCTTTGGAGCAAATTCAGACCAAGCTGGACCAAAGGCGCAGACAGGCCGAAGCTTTCCGGGTAGGCATTCCCCGGAGAAGCTTCACCCCCCCAAGGGAGTCTGCTGGAGGCAGACCTGCGCAGCTTCGACACCGCTCAGCAACGCGTGCCCCACCGCAGAAGCGGCCAGCATACGAGGAGGAGCCCCGGCAGAGACCCCCGCCGGGCCAACCTCGCACCGAGCACGCATGGAACAAAAACAGGTTTGTTCCCCGCCAGGCGGTCAGGCACAGGGCCTCCTCGGTGAACCGGGACACCAGACAGAAACGTGCCTGATGAACCAGGTCCACGTTACCACATTACACGATCACCCACCCATGTGGTACTGGGAATGATCCCTTCATGTCCAAACTTTATTTGTAACACGGTACAAAAAGCTGGTAAATCTATCGCATGCACAAATCATGCTCTCTCTGCTGTGAGTGACATACAGTAGAATCATGTACGTCATTGCACATAAGCACGAATAAAGCTCATAAAACAGCCCCTCTCTGTTTTATTGACTCTCAAAAAACAACAACACACAAATAACTTCAGCAGAGCAGGTCCCTCTGGCCTGCCAGTCGTCATAAAGGGAGGGGGCCATTTCCCCCCCCCTCCCTCATGGCCCATGGGGTATTAGCCTAATCAATGAACCCAAGCAGGGTGCCTCTGATTCGTCTGCAGTAAACAGACACAGAGGCGTCTGCAAGCACCCCCCACACCCCTCACGGAGACAGGTGAGGAGGGTCACGTGCTCAAGCCCCCGCTCCACTGTGAATCACGGGGCAGCTAATACACTAACCAGGTGAACACGTGACAAGTCCGCACCTCAGGGAGGCATGTCGACAGAATCTAATGACGGGGGGGGGGGACACGTCAGATGCCTACAGGTAGCCACAAGCTTCACACCTTCATAGCAACAATTGTGTTCAAGCTGCTATGCATATAAACAAATCAGAGTCAAATCAGCTGCCCCTTTATTATTAATGAGGGACACGCAATGTCCAAGCAGTGATCAGACAGCACGTGACCTTCCTCTCTGTGCTGATCCAGTTCTGCTTTCAAACAAAATTCTCCCAATGGGTGAAACACAAACCACGGTCGGTTTGCCTAGTTCCGACGTTCTGTTAAAGCCAAGGACCAGTAAACTGGACCATTCCAAAAAACGGATTGGAGTCAGGAGGTCTGCTCGTTTACAAAACTCGCAGTCTCCCAGTCCCATGACCCCAAACTTGGAGGGGGAAAATAGACTTTCTGCTCCAACTCTGCCTAATACGGATGACAGGTTACATCTGCCCTTGATTACCTTCGAGCAGAGCAATCTGGTAGCACAGTAGCAAGGAAGCCCTCTTCCCAACTTGGTTGACCCCCAGGGGTTCACAACCTTCAGGGCCCTTGGAGGAGAACTGGATGCACCAACTGCTCTTCTTCAGGACCAAACTATGTCACCAGAAGGGGCAGTCCAGCCGCTTAGGCCAGGAACTGTCAAAAATTTCAGCTTGTTGGCAGAAAAGAACAAGGTGATGGCGTCAAGCCTGCCGGAAAATGTGGTAAAAACCAAACAAAACACCCGTGCTGTGTCAACACAGTCTCTATACACACAGAATAGTGCTGGACGATAATTCAATAACGATAAATATCGCGATATACTTTTATTCAATAACGATGATATGAAGTTTAAGCATATTTTCGATATTTCGATAGGATTTTACAACGTTTCACTGACGTTTTTCTGTTTCTGTTCGGGTTGGAGCGGCTGCTTCAACAACCCGCCCGGACAGAAAAAGCTGTGACACAAAACGTGCGTGGTGACGTCGTTGTTACGCAGCGCTCAGTCCAGCAGCAGGCGTTAGCGGTAGCAGGCTAAAAGCTAAGCTAGTCTCCAAAGCGCGTTAAGTTTTCGCTTCAAAACGAGTCAAACGAGTGCTCATGACCGTCAGAATGTGACTGAACAAAGTTTCACAAGCGAAGAGAAAGCAGACGACATCACTGATGAGAGGAAAGACTAATTCGTAGGTGTGGACGTAGTTCGGTTTTGTTAAACTGCAGGTCTCATCTGCAGCGAGTCCTCGGTTTCTTTATTTTGCAAAACGTGACGAGAGTCGTTCTAACTAGCGGTGGAAACATCTAACTTGTTTAATCTGAAGAGTTTCCACTCGATAGAATATGATGAGAGTCAGAAGATGAAGAACAATAAAGTTTGAGCCAACGTTTCCCTGAAACTACGACGTAAACAAACAGCCCCAGCGCTGCATGTTTTTTTATTCAAAATAAAACAAATTCATCAGAAGAAAAAACACTGAATGAAAATGTGCAGAAAGACGAAAATAGTGTTTTAATATCTGCCCCTTGTTTAAAAAATACAAAATAACTACAAACAAACAACCTTCACTTCACCTGCACCACACCTTCCCAACAACTTTGATTTAATCATATTTTAAAACATATAAATAGTTTTAGAAATGTTTATGGTGATATCAAGTCAACACAATCCTGTTTCCTGATTTACAACTCAGCTCCTTCAAACTAGTCCTAAATGGAGGTTTTACAAACATTTACATTCCCTTCAGGGTTTAATAACTTTAAACAAATTTTAATTGAATATTTGGGGGGTAATTTTTTTTCAGTTTTATACATGACTTGTAAAATACTATGTTCAACCAAATCATAAAATTTTAATAATTTAAACTGATGAAATATTTGTTGGGTGACCATAGCACTTCCTACTAATAATTCTTATAGCTCTTTAAAAACAAAACAAAAAAAACAGGGTTTGTAATAGTTTTACATGCTTTTCCCCAAACTTCAATACAACAGATTAAATATGGAACAATCATTACATTATTCAATATATTCAAAACTTTGTCATTCAAAAACTATTTTACTTTATACAGTAATGCAATTGATTTTGTTATTTTTATTCTTAAGTAATTTCCATGAGATTTCTATGTCAGCTTCTTATAAATAACAACACCCAAAAGTTTTATTTAATTAACTATGAATTTCAATGCTGTAAATTTTAAAGATGTTTAAAGTTAAAACTATTAATATTGACACAGTTGAGAATTTTATGGCAAGAAAGTTCATGCTCAATAATCCACGTACCAAATCCAATAATTTTCAGTCGGGTCATCTGGACAGTTTCTTTTTATAGAAATTGGATGGAGGGTGAAACGTTTCTATAAAAAAGAAACTGTCCAGATGACCCGACTGAGAATTATTGGGTTGAGAAGTTTATGTTTATTTGATGGTGATTTCCATCTTTTTGGAGGCTAAATACAAATACAAGGAGAACATTAATTTATTTGTATAGTTTATAGTTTTTTTTAGGCTTTTATATTGTTTATATCGATATCGAATTATATCGTTATCGACCGAAATTAAGAACTATATCGTGACAAAAATTTTGGCCATATCGTCCAGCCCTACTTTCTGTAGAGCCAGAACTTAGAAATATTTTCAACAGGCAAAGCATTCTGATCCCTCCCCCTCAGAGCCATATATGGCTCTGCTCCCCCTGGCCTTGCTGAAATTCAAATTCAAGCTCTGTTTTTATTTTTCAGAGATTACTTTGTCTAACATCAGTCTGTCAGTAGATAGTGACAGAGTGAAGAAATATGTTAAAAATATATTGTTAGAAAAGTTACAGACTGCACTAAAAAGTTACATAGTGCAGCTTTAACTAGCAGGTTTCAAAAGCAGGTCAACCCTTCTCTGCTGGTGAAAGAAATAATTGTTCAGTTTTGTGGTCGTGCACAAGCTTTGATCCAAACAAGGCATTCAGTTTCACATACAGTATAGGGAAACGGTGAATTTTACTTCCACAAATACGGTCAGGGTACCTGACATCTCCTGTACAGATACCCCACTGACGGTGGAGGACCATTTTTCCAGCCCTGACGCAAAAAAATTCTGCACGTATGCTAGCTAGCAATGTAAGTAGCATGTGGTGCCGGTCTCACAAACGCTACCGTAGCGTTTGTTTTGTGAGACCGGCACGCACGTGGAAGCTGCGCTGTGACGTGTTATGGGTACAGTATTAGGCCAATGAAACGCGGCCCTGTGGGCGGAGCTTGGTAAGGTCCATCCCCTGCAGAGATGAGAAGGTCCTGCAGCTGTGCATACCTTATATGGAAGTGCTACATTTCACTCCTGACAAGCGGTTTTTTTTTTCTTTTCTTTTTTTAGGCCTTTGGTTTTGGATGGAATGGGTGGAATAGATAAATACATCTACATGTTTATTCTTTGTTGTTGCTTGGTGTATGTTGTTGGCTAGAGGTTTAATTTGTTTTAGGTTGTTGCAGGTGGAGGCGTGAACAAAAGCACAACTCTACCTCCACCCCTCCTTGTCTCTCGACACGCCCATTTTCAGGGAGATTTTGGAAGGAGGAGTTACCGATCCACAGGGTGTGGAGTTGCTCTTTAAAAAATACAAAATAACTACAAACGACAACCTTCACTTCACCTGCACCACACCTTCCCAACAACTTTGATTTAATCATCTTTTAAAACATATAACTAGTTTTAGAAATGTTTATGGTGATATCAAGTCAACACAATCCTGTTTTCTGATTTACAACTCAGCTCCTTCACACTAGTTCTAAATGAATATTTTACAAACATTTACATTCCCTTCAGGGTTTAATAACTTTTTTAACAAATTTTTATTGAATATTTGGGGGTAATATTTTTATTAGTTTTATACATGACTTGTACTATGTTCAACCAAATCATAACATTTTAATAATTTCAATTGATGAAATAATATATTTGTTGGGTGACCATAGCACTTCCTACTAATAATTCTTCTAGCTCTTTCTTGTAAAATAAAAATAGGGTTTGTAATAGTTTTGCATGCTTTTCCCCAAACTTCAATACGACAGATTAAATATTAGGGGTGTAACAGTACGCTAAAATCACATTTTGGTTCAGTTCAATTACAAGGAGGGCTCGGTTCGTTTATTATTTTTTTTTCGGTACAAAAAAAAATAAAATTAAAATAAAGACTTATAAAACATTTATTAAAATATGCCAAGTAAACAATATGTTTATATAAAAATAAATAAAAGTGACCCATTTGGATGATATTTTAAATAAACAGCATTCTTTACAATAAATAAACTATACTAACAATAATAAAAATCTTAATAAATAAAATAACAGTCAGAACCAGAACGATAAGCAGCAACAGACTGTTTACAATCTAACTAATCAAGTTTAAAGTGTTTTGTCCAAAAAGACCAACTTGTCCACATTTTCTGCCAAAAGCACAAATCTAGTTACAGTGAATATCTCCAGTGGTGGATGAAATCATGTCAATAACAACAGTAGCAGCAGTGTGGCTGTATTTGTCCTCATTACTTACAACAAGCTCTTCTTGGACCTGCTCCCCCAGGTAGGACAGGTCCCTGGGAGAGGACCAGAGTTAGTTTTTTTTTAGGTTTTTCTACCGGGATTATTGAGCATGCATCAGGGTGTCCCTGGAAAAGTTCAGAGTTCAGTCACACAGTTCTACTGGAAGTGAAGTGGTGGATTTCCCTGAAGAGGAAGAAGTCGTCCCAGACTGGAAATAAAACACAGAGGTAAAAAAAAAAGAGTTAATAAGATTATAACTTTAAATTTAAAAAAGTTATATAGATAATAATATTAATAAAACAACAATACCTCTTCTTGAACGGTTGTTATGAGGTGGTTAAATCGCTTGGTCATCATCAGGGCTTTATAGCTCCAGGGCTTGTTGACAACATCAGTTTTAGTTGTTTCATAAAGTGATTAACTTTATTTGTCTGAAGTGTTGGTATGATGGATGTCATAGTGGAGCTCACGAACTTTAAAGCCTGCAGTGTACATCAACAACATTCAGTCCAGAGCTTAAAAAACTTCCTACAGCTTGTGTTATTGATCTGGACCGTTCTGATTTACCTAATGAAGTAGTTTTAATGCTGCGGATTACAACAAGCTGCTTTTTTTTGCTTTTAGAAGAGATGTTTACATTGGGATGACGTTGTTTCATGTCCGTTACAGAGTTAGACGTGTTGGAGGAAAAAAAAAGTGTTGTAGCTGCAGATCTAATCTTGTTGGTTCTCTCGTGGCGCAGCGCTCCTCTGCATGTCTGCACCAAACGTCCACACACAGCTTTGGACTCGCGCTCGTCTAACGTTCCTAATGAGACCGCAGCGAGAAGCTAACCTGCTAAAAGCTGCACGTGCGTCAACATAATAGCGCCGTGCAGCAACACGCCTAGGAATTTTTAGTTCCACGCCGCATATATCCCCCGTTAAAATAAATAAATAAATGTCACATTTTTGTCATCTGTGTATGTTTCCCATACAAGACGGAATTTGTCTCTGCATTTAACCCAACCACCACTAGGTGGTGCAGTGGGCAGCCATAGAAAGCGCCCGGGGAGCTGGGGAAATAGGTGTGCACTCATAGACACCCCAAGGTATTCAGTGGCCGGGGTTCGAACCTGGGTCTTAAACCGAAATGGTACGCAGGTGGACCGAACGTGACGTACCGAAACGGTTCGGTACACCCACTTGTACCGTTACATGCCTATTAAATATGGAAAAATCATTACATTATACAATATATTCAAACCTTTTTCATTCAAAAACTATTTTACTTTATACAGTACTGTAATGCCATTGATTTAGTTATTTTTATTAAGTAATTTACATGAGATTTCTATGTCAGCTTCTCATCAATAACGACACCCAAAAGTTTTATTTAATTTACTATGAATGTCAATGCTATAAATTTTAAAGTTGTTGTTTGAAGTTAAAACTATTAATATTGACACAGTTGAGAATTTTATGGCAAGAAAGTTCATGCTCAATAATCCAGGTACCAAATCCAATAATTCTCAGTTGGATCATCTGGACAGTTTCTTTTTTTATAGAAACTGGATGGAAGATGAAACGGGTATAAATATATATAATAATATATATAAAAAAGAAACTGTCCCGATGACCCGACTGAGAATTATTGGGTTGAGAATTTTATGTTTATTTGATGGTGATTTCCATCTTTTTGGAGGCTAAATACAAATACAAGGTGAACATAAATTTATTTGTATAGTTTATAGTTTTTTTAGACTTTTATATTGTTTATATCGATATCGAATTATATCGTTATCGACCGAAATTAAGAACTATATCGTGATTAAAAATTTTGGCCATATCGTCCAGCCCTACTTCCAAAGCAGATCCTCTTATGTTAAACACGGTCTTTAACACTTTCCCGGGGATGTTGTCTAGGCCGGTTGCTTTGTGCGGGTTGATCCTCCTGAAAGTACTCCTTACTTCAGCTGAGGTCACGCTGAGATGCTCTTCATCTGGTGGTGAGGTGAGTCTGGTGCTGGGTGGTCTGTTTGGGTCTTCAAAGCGTGCATAAAACTTGTTGAGGGCATCGAGCAGAGATGGGTCTTTGGGACATTGTTCACTCTTGCTTAGGGCTGGGCCATATCATATCGTTCACGATAATACCGGTAAAAAAAAAGCTTGCGCGGACAAATAAATGATATCATGATATGCTAATTTCATGACTTAATACGTCAGGGCACCCCGGCCCCTTGACAACCGAGAGCTTCGTATGACCAAACTGAACTGCTCACCCCCCTCCACCTGTCTTTATTGGTGTAACGCTAATTAGTTACGCGCAATACTAGCTAGCTAAAATGCTAAAAACAAACATTGCACGTCTCAGCTTCTTTCCATCCAGCTCTATACTGCAGGTACAGACAGCTAGTCTCTCTCCCACCACCCCTCTCTGAGCTGCCGGTGTGGGCTGCTTCTCCCCGTCTCTAAATTGTCGGTACAAACACGCGCAGCTCAACTGTCTCTTGATTTCCACAGTGGGTCCACGGACCAAGAGGCAGATGATCAGAGACAGCTCAGTCAGATAAATGAATTATTCCTGCAGGAGCAAAGGAAGCTGAAACACCAACAAGCTTCAGGGTCAGCTGATCACCTTGTCACAAGTTCTAGAAGTTATAGTTCATTTAAAGGCAACATATATTTTGTTCGTTACATTTATGCTGATCAGATCTTAAGCTTCATTTTATGTACCGTATTCGTCGGCGTATAAGTCGCACCGGAGTATAAGTCGCACCAACCTAATTATGCCCAATCAAATGGAAAAATCAACGTATAAGTTGCACCGGCCTATAAGTCGCACCGGCCTATAGGTCGCACCTCACGTGAACTGGTGTTTTGCCCAAAATGGACTGGCTGCCAAATTGTTTGGAAGGACTTTTGACAAGATTATCACATAAAAACTACAGTATTTTGTTTGATGTGTCTTAGTTGAACTTTTCATTAAAGGGGACCACACATGCAAAATTCACTTTTTAATGTTTTTTTACTAAACTTTGGGTATTTACTTCATAAAAAAACAGTCCTTGTGCCAAAAAAATGCACCCAGTGGTTTATTTACTCTAAGTAGATTTATTTATTTTTGATAAATACACCAGGATTCACACTTCCTGCATTTATTGACGTCACAAGCCGCCAGCCAATCAGATCAAACCTGAGTCCAGCCCCTCACCTAGCAACCCCTGGTTAGGCTCAACCCACTTCTGTATTAAACACATGACTGTTGTTTTTCATGATTTCATCTCATCTTTTGTTTATATGTTCTTAATTTCATGTGTACAGCACTTTGTTGCAGCTGTGTTTTTTTAAATGGCTTTATAAATAAAGTATAATTGTTATTTTTATGTTTTAGTTCAATTTTTAGTGTATTTGCGATCGCTGCCAACGCGCAGCCGGCAAAAATTAAACGAGCGGACCACAGGCGGAAGGACCGGGTTCGACGGGACCCTCTTCCGGCGCGATGGAGCGGAGCTTCAACTGTACAGCCTTGCAGCAGCCTCGCAGCAGGCTCGCAGCAAGAGGACCTTCTCCTTACAGATTAATTTACGGGAGACACTTGGTGAACTTTGTGTTGTCTTCACTGGAACAGCGATAACTCCCAAAATCTCCGCGTGCTTCACGAGCGGAGCTGGCGAAAACCGGAAGAGGAACAAGCTAACATTAGCTTCGGATTCGGGTGGTCTAATGCTAAAAGGAGCAGCAAACTGCGGCGCGCTCAGACGGGTTTCGGTAAGTTATCTTAAGCTAACACTAACAGTAAGTCAAATGAGTAATAAAAAAAGAGCTAATTTTAAAACAACAACACATTACAGATACTGGCTGTTACAGAGGGCGTGAACAGATCGTTGAAGGGCGTGGACTTCAAGAAACCGGTCGTTCAAAACGAAAGTTAAAAATGGCAGAATTAAAAAGGGTATAATTGATTATCTAATAATTATTTTGTGCATTAAATTGAAGGAATAGGGTCTGGATATCCCACAGAAATACCATAAAAATTTAAAAAATACATCTGAGGTCCCCTTTAATAAATGAACATTATTTTGGACTGGCTGCCAAATTGTTTGGAAGGACTTTTGACAAGATTATCACATAAAAACTACAGTATTTTGTTTGATGTGTCTTAGTTGAACTTTTCATTAATAAATGAACATAATTTTTGTATATTTTGTGTCTTTCATCATTTATCTTTAAAGATAAACACATAAAAATATATTTTTATTAGCTGACATTACAGTAAAAAACGTGTCTCAGTTTAAAATGATGACAGAAACAGATACTGTATTTATTTTATGGTTTTTATTTATTTATTCAAAACCATTGAAGTCTTCATCTTCTGTGTCACTGCACCATTTTTGGACCAGGCAGATGTCAACAGTGTAGGTACTGTAAAGGGTTTCTTAGCGCCCATAGCGGCCAAAACTGGTACTGCACCATTTTTGGAGTTTTTGACCAAAGTCAAATTATGACCAAAATATTGGAAAAATCGACGTATAAGTCCCACCGGCCTATAAGTCGCAGGGCTTAGAAATGTAGGCAAAAAGGTGCGACTTATACGCCGGAGAATACGGTAGTTATTTTGGGAAACTACACCTGCACTTTAGTTTTTGTGGTGGTTTTTGTTGATCTATACAGTATTTTGTGCTGACTTTTTCAATCTGAATAACAGAAAGATCATTTAATTTTAATTTTTTATACTTGGAGACTGAATACTAAATAAAGTAATTTCAGTAAAATTACCCCTTGTTGTTTTAAAAACTTTTATATAATAATTCAAAGCAAAATGTTAAGTTAATTTTGTCAAATAAATAACTTTGATTTCAGTTTTTTTTGTTACAGTATATCATGAAATTTATCGTTATCGTCAGAATGCTCTGAAATATCACAATATAATATTTTAGCCATATTCCCCACCCCTACGCACCGCCATAGTAAAATACATGTACAGTATAGGAAACCCTGCTTGGGGGATTGTCCTTGAGAGTACCTCGTTGGTCATTCAGGTTAGACTTCTGGTCACATGATGACAGAGTGGGTGGAGTTATGGTTGGGTATTTGAAACTGTGGGCGAAAGGCCTTGAGAGCATTCTCTCTCTGTCACAAATGCTTGCCCCCATGAGGGGCGGGGTGCAAAGAGCCACAAGCGCCCAGCTGAGAGACGGCAGGAAGTCCTTCAAAATAAAAAATAACCATATAAATTTCGAAAATTATGAAAAAAATATAAATAAGACGTTACTGCATTTAAACCGTGGGGTACAAAGTGTGAGACAAAAGTTATGGCTTATAGAATGGCAGTTACGATACTTGGGATGTAGCACATTGGTTATGATATTAAATTTAATTTAAGCAAGCAGTTAATTTTTTTTACTTCTCATGTTTCTAAGAGTGAAGTCAAGAGCAGCATTGCAGTCCACATTATTTTCAGACTGAAAGTAGTCCCTGGCTAATTAGTCCATGTTTGTGTCTGTTTGAATTTCAGGATTTGATTGCTGGTTCCCGGAGGAAATGCAGCTAAGATTTCGATCAGTTGTTCCCTATACATTGCCTGGTGTACTTGCACTGATCGGGTGGTGGTGGTACACTTCCCGGAAGAAAGAACGACTTATCAGCCAAGAGGGCTCAGAGGGGCCTCCAACTGCTGAGATCCTTAAAACTTCTCAAACAGAGGACAGAAATGGGTTGGTTGAGAAAGACACTGTTTTGTCCCAACATGAAGAGGACATCTCAACCCACAAACCCTTAAAACTCAGCAACCATGGATCTCAACGAGAACTTATTTCCAAAGCCCACGTCCAGGACGTTGAAGCAGCACCTTTATCATCAAAACGTTGTGAAGATGCTGTTCCTTTTTGTGGCAGAAACCGAGGAGAAGAAGTCGATGAACCCTCAAACTTGGCTTTACTATCATTTAATAAAGAGGATAAGTCAGAAGATTCATTTAAAGACCTTAAAGACCCATCCCTTGTTCCAATTGGACAACTGGAGGAACACCTTGACAAAGATTCAGCAAATGCTCCTAAAGCCTTAGTAGAAGAAGTCAACTTGTCTTGCCATTCTACCAAAGTCATCAGCTCATCGTTGACAGAAACACACCTTTCTGATGCACAGAGACCAGAACCAGAGGGGGAAGTAGCTACGTATCAGAACATTGCTCAAACACAAGAAGAGGTGGCTCTCACACCATCCAAAGTGTCTAGGGTTGTTCAATCAGAGGCAGACCCTCTGGAGACTCTCCTGTCAGTGGATTTACACAAACACTTACTCACCAGTACCCCTACAGCTCTTACCTTGAGAGTCCAGGACTCCAGCACCACATGGAGAGCCTCAGAGGATTTCCATATTGGGAGGAGTACTCAAGAAGAGCATAATCTAGAGCTTCTGGCAGCTGGACTTATAACTGAGGTCATCTCGGCAGCCACCCAAGAAGTCCTTGGTGTCACCAATTGCAAAGTCACACAGAACAACCAACTGAGCTCCAGTAGCTGTGTACTACTGGCCACTGAAAAGACATGCTCACATGAAGAGCCAATTCCAGCAATACAGCAACACAGCTGGCACATGAGAACCTGTGGAGAGCCAGCAGAAATGCAAGGAGTGTCTGTCAGTAGCTCCATGACTGCAGTACGAGGAGCTGCTGATTCCACTGACAAGATTCATGAAATCAATGGTGCACAGAGCAATCTCTGGTCAACACAGCTACATCAAGCAACAACGGTGCTAACCACAAAACAAAGACACAACGAAGATTCAGCCTGCAGCACCTGCCACTCTGAGGATGGTATCAATAGTGAGGGTCTGCAGAGCAGCACGTCTGAAAGTCAAACTGATCTGATCCAAGTTACAGACTTGTCTTCAAGAGAAACAGTGCAGCTGGAGTCACTAGTTGAGACCATGACTGAAGCAGCTGATGAGGACTCTGCAGATGCTGTGTGTGTTATAAGGAGACCTAATGGGATCAGCTCTAAGGATGGAGCTCATCGAACATGTGAGGTGGACACAGACCAATCCGGAGGTGAGACATCAGTTTGTAGAATGTGTTTTATTAGGATACTTTGTAGCTTGCCTGTTGCTGACAAACAACTTTAGATGCATTCACCTATGTGTCTATGCATTTGTTTGTTTATCTTAGAGCTGAGCAATATCTCAATATTTTTTAAATGTTGATATACATTTTTTTGTGATAAGTTCAGAGTGTATCGATATAAAACGATATTGTTGTACTTGAAAATCCTCTTGCCGTCTTCTTTCTCCCATGAGGCCCCCCTCCTTTTTTCCTGAATAGAGCTTTAGAACGTGACGTCAGTGTGTCCTCGGCGTGGTGGCCAATGGGATGGGAACACCATCTTAATTGTCCTCCAAAATAAAGCTTACTCGCTGATTTTTTTCCCCAAATTTACATAGGTTAAAACAATTTAGCAATGGCCTGAAGTTGTTGCTATATTGGATGTAATGTCCGGTCACACAACCGGAAAGAAAAAGATAGAAAACCGGAAAGAGAAAGATAGAAAACCGGAAAGAGAAAGATAGAAAACGGAAAGAAAAAGATAGAAAACTGGAAAGAAAAAGATAGAAAATGGACTTTAGTTTCATTGTTTTCTCGCCTGGAAACAACGCGAGGGACAAAACAAAAAGGAGACAAATTGCTTGAAAATCAGCGGTGAGATGTCCTGATATAACCTTCTCCAACGTCCCAAGTTACCTGCAAGTTTGTTCCAGACTTTTCCATTCTGGTGAGTGTCTAAATTCGGTTTGTTGTGCCATGAATTTTTGCCATGATTTTGTCTGGGTGTGTCATGTTTAGTTCATGCTTAGTTCATAGAAGTGGGTCAACCTAGTTTAGGTTGGGTTTATATTTTGCATGCAACGTAGTCCGAGTTTAGACAGAGTGGACATCTGTGTTATTGTGAAATAAACTGTTTAAAGTTTCTAGTGTTGTCACTTTTACTGTAGTAATACTGATCTGTGTTCTGATATGTCCTCTTCAAGGCAAACCTTCATATGAAATGGATGAAACTCCAGGAGAGGAGCTCAGTGAAGCTGCAGATGATGATGATGAGGAACATGAACCAGCAGCAAAAAGCTACAAATACAATGTCAGTTGTGTGAACAAAGAAGAGCAGAAATAAATTGTCTGTTACAGGAGAACAGGGAGCTCAGGTCAGAGCTGAATAAAAAAAAACAGCTGGCCAAATAATTTTTAAAATGTTAAACATTATACAGGATTTCCTTGCGTTGCCATCTTGTTCTACCATACCAATTTATTTATAGAGCACCGGTGGGGGGAGGCTACCGAGGACGGCCAGAGACTAATCCAGAGTCCTGAAATGATGACAGAATGTTTATTCAGGTGGGCTCCTCTGAAATGTCCGTGGAATTCCTCAGCAGAAGGGCTGGGAGGGGTGAGAGCGTCAGGTTTACAAAACTTCTGCAGGCGTGTTGAGATAAGACGGACTGTCAAGGCCAGTCGGTGAGCCAAATTTCAGATAAACACAATTATTTTGGGGACAGGCAGAACTTTAATGACATCTGCCTTCAGTCTGTGTTGGTCTACTTGCTTCCGAAATGTCTTAATTAAAATGACCATACCAATGAAACGTGCCTGAGAAAAATCCCCGAGATCTGATACATTCTGCCAAAAGTCTGGGTTCTCGAGGCATGAACCAAGCCATCATATAAGGCAGGCAGCCTTACCAGGTCCAGATTTGCTGCCGACGACATCCTTGTTTGTTGATGGATCAGGAACCAGCCAAATCCAAACCATGTCAAAGGCAAGGGCATGAAAGTGTGTTTCAAGCGGGACTTAATAGATCAGGAACCAGCCGAATCCAAACCATGTCAAAGGCAAGGGCATAAAAGTGGGTTTCAAGAGGGACTTAAAAACTGTGAGTGTGGGAGCCTGCCTGACACGCAGTGGCAACTCATTCCACAATCTTGGACCTGCAACTGAGAAAGCCCTGTCACCTCTAAGCTTAAGATGGGTTCCTGGAACTGAAAGAAGTATCTGGTTTGCTGATTTCAGAGAGCGTGGTGGGACATATGGCTGCAGAAGTTCAAAGAGATAAGATTGGGTGGAACTGTTCAGTGATTTAAAAACATACTTGAGTATTTTGAACTGGATCTGAAGTAAGGCTGCACGATTAATCGTATTTGCGATTATCTCGCGATATGTTAAAACGCCCTCCCTGGGCTGCCACCTTACCGTGGTGGAGGGGTTTGAGTGTCCCAATGATCCTAGGAGCTATGCTGTCAGGGGCTTTATGCCCCTAGTAGGGTCACCCAAGGCAGACAGGTCCTAGGTGAGGGACGAGACAAAGCGCAGCCCACAAGACCCCTTATGATGAATAATATAAATGGAAACAATGTTCCCTCGCCCGGACGCGGGTCACCGGGGCCCCACTCTGGAGCCAGGCCCGGAGGAGGGGCACGTTGGCGAGCGCCTGGTGGCCGGGCTTTCACCCATGGAGCTCGGCCGGGCACAGCCCGAAGAGGAGACGTGGGTCCCCCTTCCCATAGGCTCACCACCTGTGGGAGGGGCCAAAGGGGTCGGGTGCATTGTGGAATGGGTGGTGGCCGAGGGCGGGGACCCTGGCGGTCTGATCCTCGGCTACAGAAGCTGGCCATTGGGACATGGAATGTCACCTCTCTGGTGGGGAAGGAGCCTGAGCTAGTGTGTGAGGTTGAGAGGTTCCGGCTAGAAATAGTCGGACTCACCTCAACGCATGGCTCTGGCTCTGGAACCAGTTTCCTTGAGAGGGGTTGGACACTCTTCCACTCTGGAGTTGCCCCTGGTGAGAGGCGCCGAGCAGGAGTGGGCATACTTGTTGCCCCCCATCTTGGTGCCTGTACGTTGGGGTTCACCCCGGTGAACGAGAGGGTAGCCTCCCTTCGCCTACGTGTGGGGGGACGGGCTCTGACTGTTGTTTGTGCCTATGCGCCGAACGGCAGCGCAGATTACCCACCCTTTTTGGAGTCCTTGGAGGGGGTATTGGAGGGTGCGCCTCCTGGGGACTCCCTTGTTCTGCTGGGGGACTTCAACGCTCACGTGGGCAATGACAGTGAGACCTGGAGGGGTGTGGTTGGGAGGAACGGCCCCCCTGATCTGAACCCGAGTGGTGTTCTGTTGTTGGACTTCTGTGCTCGTCATGGATTGTCCATAACAAACACCATGTTCAGGCATAAGGGTGTCCATATGTGCTCTTGGCACCAGGACACCCTAGGTCGTAGTTCAATGATCGACTTTGTTGTCGTCTCATCTGATCTGCGGCCGCATGTCCTGGACACTCGGGTGAAGAGAGGGGCGGAGCTGTCAACTGACCACTACCTGGTGGTGAGTTGGCTCCGATGGTGGGGGAGGATGCCGGTCAGACCTGGCAGACCCAAACGTATTGTGAGGGTCTGCTGGGAACGTCTGGCAGAGTCTCCCGTAAGACGGAGCTTTAACTCCCACCTCCGGGAGAGCTTTGAACACGTTCCGAGGGAGGCGGGGGACATTGAGCCCGAGTGGGCCATGTTTCGCGCCTCTATTGTCGAGGCAGCTTATCGGAGTTGTGGCCGCAAGGTTGTTGGTGCCTGTCGTGGTGGCAACCCTCGAACCCGGTGGTGGACACCGGCGGTGAGGGATGCTGTCAAGCTGAAGAAGGAGTCCTATTGGGCCTTTTTGGCCTGTGGGACCCCGGAAGCAGCAGATAGGTACCGGCAGTCCAAGCGGCATGCGGCTCGGGTGGTTGCTGAGGCAAAAACTCGGGCGTGGGAGGAGTTCGGAGAGGCCATGGAGAATGACTTCCGTACGGCTTCGAGGCGATTCTGGTCCACCATCCGGCGTCTCAGGGGGGGAAAGCGGTACGCGACCAACACCATTTATGGTGGGGATGGCGTGCTGTTGACCTCAACTCGGGATGTTGTGAGTCGGTGGGCGGAATACTTCGAAGACCTCCTCAATCCTACTGGCACGTCTTCCACTGAGGAAGCGGAGCCTGGGGACTTTGGGTCGGGCTCTCCAATCTCTGGTGCTGAGGTCGCCGAGGTGGTTAAAAAGCTCCGCGGTGGCAAGGCTCCGGGGGTGGATGAGATTCGTCCTGAGTTCCTTAGGGCTCTGGATGTTGTGGGGTTGTGTTGGCTTACGCGACTCTGCAATATCGCGTGGACATCGGGGGCAGTTCCCTTGGATTGGCAGACTGGGGTGGTGGTTCCCCTATTCAAAAAGGGGGACCGTAGGGTGTGTTCCAACTATAGAGGGATCACACTCTTAAGCCTCCCTGGTAAGGTCTATTCAGGGGTTCTGGAGAGGAGGGTCCGTCGGATAGTCGAACCTCGGATTCAGGAGGAGCAGTGTGGTTTTCGTCCTGGTCGTGGAACACTAGACCAGCTCTACACCCTCAACAGGGTCCTGGAGGGTGCGTGGGAGTTTGCCCAACCAGTTTACATGTGCTTTGTAGACTTGGAAAAGGCATTCGACCGCGTCCCTCGGGGGGTTCTGTGGCGGGTACTCCGGGAGTATGGGGTACCAGGCCCATTGATATGGGCTGTTAGGTCCCTGTACGACCGGTGTCAGAGCTTGGTCCGCATTGCCGGCAGTAAGTCAGGCTCGTTTCCGGTGAGAGTTGGACTCCGCCAAGGTTGCCCTTTGTCACCGATTCTGTTTATAACTTTTATGGACAGAATTTCTAGGCGCAGCCAAGGTGTTGAGAGGATCCGTTTTGGTGGCCTTAGAATCGCTTCTCTGTTTTTTGCAGATGATGTGGTCCTATTGGCTTCATCAGCTCGTGATCTACAGCTTTCGCTGGAGCGGTTTGCAGCTGAATGTGATGCGGCCGGGATGAGGATCAGTTCCTCCAAATCCGAGGCCATGGTCTTGAGCCGGAAAAGGGTAGCGTGCCCTCTCCGGGTCGGGGAGGAGGTCCTTACCCAAGTGGAGGAGTTTAAGTATCTCGGGATCTTGTTCACGAATGAGGGAAAACTGGAGCGTGAGATCGATAGGCGGATAGGTGCAGCGTCCGCAGTGAAGCGGGCGCTGTACCGGTCTGTCGTGGTGAAGAGAGAGCTGAGTCAAAAGGCAAAGCTCTCAATTTACCGATCGATCTACGTTCCCACCCTCATCTATGGTCATGAGCTTTGGGTTATGACCGAAAGAACAAGATCTCGGATACAAGCGGCTGAAATGAGTTTTCTCCGCAGGGTGGCTGGACTCTCCCTTAGAGATAGGGTGAGAAGCTCAGTCATCCGGGAGGGACTCGGAGTAGAGCCGCTGCTTCTCCACATCGAGAGGAGCCAGTTGAGGTGGCTCGGGCATCTGGTTAGGATGCCTCCTGGACGCCTCCCTGGTGAGGTGTTCCGGGCATGTCCCACCGGGAGGAGACCCAGAGGAAGACCCAGGATACGCTGGAGGGACTATGTTTCTCGGCTGGCCTGGGAACGCCTTGGGATTCCCCCAGAGGAGCTGCTCCAAGTGGCTGGGGAGAGGGAAGTCTGGGCCTCCCTACTTAGGCTGCTACCCCCGCGACCCGACCCCGGATAAGCGGAAGAAAATGGATGGATGGATGGATGTTAAAACGCGATTCACTAATCGCACGGGCTGCGATTTGACTGGTCACGTGACTTGGTAGTGAGCCGGTCTGGCCGCGCGCAGCTCTGAGCAGAGCAAAACAGAGCAGGAGGGATGGAGGACACCGTGCGCTCCAACACAGTTGCTTCAGGCTCGACAGAAGTCATAAAAGTTGTAAATTCAGGTAAGTTAGCTCATTTAAACGTGTATCTGAGCTTAGACGCTGAGACACAGAGACTGCGGGAGATAAACAAAGCGCGAGCTGGTCATGTGACCGGGTCTGTTTTGACGGTGCTCTGTTAGCAGCTAGCTCAGCAAGCTAATGTTCTGCGTGAAAAAGCGCATTAATTATCTGATTAAAGAAAAAAAACAGTTGTTTCGTTAGTGATATGAATTAATACAGAACCAGTAAAAATAATCGCATTTTAAATCGCAATCGCAATTTATAGAAAAAAAATTGCGATTAGATTATTTTCCAAAATCGTTCAGCCCTAATCTGAAGGTGAATGCCAGTTCAGGGAGACCAAAACTGGTGTAATATACTCTATATGGCATGTACCAGTTAAAAATTTGGCTGGACAATGTCAAAAGGGGAACCAGAAGGCTTCATGCTGCACATTACCTGCTCTAGAGAAGACTGATGGGCTCAAAGTGGTGAAACACAACTACGCATTGAGATGGGATGGACTGGTCTTGAGCTGGTGGAGAAATGCGAGCCCGAGTGTTCGCAACCTTTTCTAAAAAGAAATGGAGGAAGTTTTCACACAGTTCAGTTGAGGCTTCCAGAGGTGAAGGCTCACTGAGGTGTAGAACTGTGTTCAGGGTGGAAAAAAGAACTCGGGGGTTGTGGGAGTTGGAGACAATTATATCAGAAAATAATTTAGATTTAGCAGCTTTAACTGCTTTCTTATAATGATGCCAACTCTCCCATAACGTTTGAAACGAAACCTGCAGCCGGTCTTTCCTCCACCTGTGTTCTGCTCTCCTACATTGCTGTCTAACGGCTTGAGTGACGTCATCCAGCCAAGGCTCTGATCCAAGTTTTGTTTTTATGGTTTTAAAGGGAGTAACATGGTCCAGAACATTTTAAACAGTGTTAAACTGAGAGGTTAGCTCCTCTGTGGAAGGAGACACCAGGAGCTGTTCGACCCTCTCAGAGTTAAAAGCTTCAGTAAAACGAGCAGCAGTGAAACCATTCATGGCGCGTGTGGTTCGTGCAGGAGCGCACAGCTTAGCAGTAGGACAAACGGGTGAGATCAAACAATACAGGCATGTGGTCTGAAAAAACATAATAGCCAATTTCCAAATTATAGAGACATTGCTTGTTAAAACAAAGTCCAGTGTGTGTCTGTGAAGTACCCAATGATTAAAATGTGATCGTATCTCAGTGTGAAATCAGCCAGAAAATCAGAGAATTCACTTACGAAGTCCTTGGATTGACGGGGGCGGTAGACGAGTGCGCATAGAACTAGAGGAGAATGTCAGAGTTCAAAGACGCTCCGCTCAAAGCTGGAGCGGGACATCGGGATGGACAACAGTTTACAGGCAAAGTTTGGTTTAAAGACTCTTAATAAGCCACCCCCGGACAGTCCGGTGGTAATAATTCCACCAAGGCGTTGGACTCACCAATAGACAACCAAGACTCCGTGACGCAGAGACAATCCAACCGTTTGTCTTTTTAAAAAAGTAATTGAGCATACCGTAAAAGTCTTGTTGGAAACGGACTTTGCGTTGATTAAACACATCCTGTTCGGATCCACCGCAGACACAGCCGTGGTGGGGGGAGCGCGCGTCAATGGCCGCAGATTTTGAAGGACAGCACCTCCTGGTCGGCTTGTGTGGCACGCAGGTAAACTACTCCAGTTGTTAACATGGACTGAGCGCGCGGGTAGCTGTCCAGCAGCCGGGCCCCTGGAGCACCATGGGTCAGAGATGCGATGATCAGATCCAGAGTGAGCTCCATAACTCATGACAGAATAATCCACACAGTGCTTCAGTTTCACCAAAAACCCCACACGCTTTTCACGACATCTGCAACGTTTCCTACAGGGAGAAAGGCCAGGGTCACGTAGAAGAAATGCAGGAATCTCGGACAGAACCGGTGTAGGAGAGCGCTGACCGCTGTACAAAAACTCTTCAGGCATTTCAGCAAAAGTACGGAGCTCCAAAATTGACAGACGATCACATTGCAAGTATGCTTCGGTACACTGCACAAAGCAAAAATAGCAAAAATGGAAAGAAAACAGAGCAAGAGACGGCAAGCCCTATACACCAGCGCCATCTTGGAAAATAATCATTGTTTAACACTGTTAGGCATTTTCTGCCAGCATAAAAAAAATTCACAATTTCAAAATGTTCTACTAACACTGTGTCCTGTTCAGCATATTTGCCATCTTTTTAATGTGTCACAAAACTAATACCTGTGCCTTTCTTTTCTTTCCAAGGGGTGGACGTGCATCAGACAAGCTCATAACAGAAAGCTGTGGTCTTCTCTCCAAATTATTTCCCGGGGACGTGTTAGCTGACAGAGGCTTTGATCTTAAAGACCGTGTAGGAATCAAGGTCAAGGTTCTTTATTGTCATTTGCATCACATGTTGTACATGAGGTGGAACGAAATTGTGTACACAGGGTCCCAGTTAGAGCCAACAGAAGTGTGCTGTGGTTAAAATCCCATAAGCTGTGGCAGCTGTGGCAGTGTGGTTAAAGCAGTTGTCCTCCAATGCAAGAGTAGGTGGTTCGAATCCACCAGCAGTCACATGTTGAAGTGTTCCTGGGCAAGACACTGAACCCCTCATTGCCTTTGATGCGTGTCCCATCGGTGTATGAATGTGATGGAAAAAAACTGATTAGTCTCTTTAGAATGGATGGATAGAGATGCACTCTGAGCTGCGCAGCACTTCACTTATACTGACAGATTTGGGGGTGGGGGTCAGAGATCAAGTCGCGTTCTGTTTGCACCGACAATTTTACAGTTTTGGAGCAGGGCAGAGGAGAGACAGATCTCAGCCGCACGCTGTCTGTACAGACAGTTTTTTTTGGGGGGGTGGGGAGGGTGAGACAAACAAACATGAGCCGTGTGCAGTTTGTACCGACAAGTTTTGAGTGTGTGTGGAGGGTGTCAGTAGAAGGGGCGCTCGGTTCTCTTGACAGGGCGGTGCGCCCTGCCTATATAATTGCAGGGGAAACGCTGCACATTGTGCCAAAGATGCTGGAGTCCTCTGGTGCCTCAGTTAAGAAACATTTCTGCATTGACGACACAAACGGGTCCTATGAGCTCAGCAGAGGTCACACAGGTACAAGCTCAGATGTTTATGACAGAGCGGGAGTACTGTTACTTCATGGTGTGGTCTGGGTCAGATGACTTTATTCAGAGGATTGTGTCTGATGGTGAGTTCTTTACTGAAGCAGTGAAAAATGTAGAAATGTTCTATAGGTCAGCATTTTTACCTGAGCTATTGGCCAAAAAATGTACATGTCCAGATAAACTACTGTCAGGCATCACTCAGAGCACAGAGTCAATGGAGTAAGTGAAGGAGTAACACCAGCTGTTAAAAGAAAGAAATAACCACTGTTCATTGCTGTTAACTATTAAATGCGTTTAGACTGCACATTTTTTAATCAAGATTTTTTAGACAGCTAAATTTGTAATTCAGGTTTTAAAATCAGAGTCCGTTTTTTGTTTGTTACATGTTTTGGAGCATTCAAATTTGGAATAGGACAAACCAATAGCCAAACTAAGACAAGTTTAAAGCACAGAGTTAAGCTTTGTCAGATTCCAGTGGTGATATTTTAAGATTATATTTCATAAATAACTGCAGATTTAGCAATAAGTTGTTCTGTTTTTACAAATAACACCAGTCTTTCTTTTTTTAAACTGTTACCATTTTATTGACGTGTAACGTTTACAGTATTCAAATAAAGTTGATTTGATATTTTCTTGGAATTGAATAATTACATATTGGTATGTTTATAGTACAAATGTTGTAGAGATTTGAACACGGCTGTTAATCAACTGGGACAACAGAGGGGCACAGATTTGTTAGGGCACATGCCACTCCCACAATTTTGTCCAGAGTAGTGTATAGTTCATCATCACTTGACAGAAGACTGATGGGCACGGGTCCATGCAACATCTTATACTTGGAACGTGCATGTCCGATGACCCTCTCAACATACAGTATATGTGAACTGCTGCGGGTCTTCAGGTGTCTTCCAGCTCCACTGCACCCAGCTGCTTTTTGCACCGTGTGAATGCTGGCATTTCAACCGTTGCACAGCACAGTTTGACTTGGTTCTGGATGGTGACACCACGGTCGGCAAGGATTACATCTCCAGGTAGAAGCTGATCCAAAAAGCCTCTGTTTGATGTAATCAGGTTAGAAGCAGGTGACAAAGGGTCCTGGTTCTTCTTCCCTGGTAAAACAAATCAATAGTTTAAGTCAGCAAATGTATATATTGTATAGGGGTGCAGGAAAAAAAAAATATTTTTTAAAGAATTGATTTTCTTGGTCCTGGCGATTCAGAATCGATTCTAAAAGCCCCAAAATAGATTTGGGGGGGTTATTTTAATTGTTTTAATTTTTTACATTAAAACCCACAAGATAAAGAAAATAAAACCATATTGCATAGTATATGAAATAATACATAAAATGAAAGGTGGCAGAAGAAAAAATCTGACCCGAACCAGTGACCTCCAGGACCTGATAAGGATAAAGTGGGTAAAGATGATGGATAGATGGCTGTTGTTGAAAAGATTTACCAAACAAATCTTTTAAACAAAATCCATCCATACACATTTTTTCATTCATTCATTCAACCTTTATTTATACAGGCTAGCCTCGTTGAGTCACGGGGACTCATTTACAAGAGGGACCTGTCTCACTCACACCAAACAACCATCCACTCTCACACTCACACCTAGGGTCAATTTAGAGTCACCAATCAGCCTAACAAGCATGTTTTTTGGTCTGTGGGAGGAAACCGGAGTACCCGGAGGAAACCCACGCATGCACGGGGAGAACATGCAAACTCCACCCAGAAAGGCCCCGGACCGGGATTTGAACCGGCAACCTTCTCGCTGAGAGGCAGCAGCTCTACCAGTTGTGCCTTCGTGCTGCCCAACAACATGGATGAAACATGGATGAATGCAATATGATTTTGCAGTCTATTTTATTTTGAGTTAAATGTTTATGCAATACAGTAGGCTGAAATCTTTGTTTACGTTTGTATTTTGAATTATTTGTGATGGACTGGAGACATGTCCAGTGTGTCCCCTGCCTCTTGCACAGTGACTACTGGATATATGCACCAGTGACCTCCGGGACCCGCTTAAAGCTGCTGCATTCTATTCCTATACCCATCTGCTCACAATTCAGGCTGCTGTATTTATACTGTATTATTTGACATTATCATTATTGCTTTAAATAAATGTTTTTTTTTTGTTTACATTATTGTTTAATCTTTTCATGATTTCAGTTGAAAATTGTTTCAGAATCGAAAATCGATTCTGGAATGAAAATAGTTTTAGAATCGAAAATCGATTTTTAATCTAATCGGTGCATCAAAAATCGGAATCGAATCAATTCTTCAGACACTAATGCCACGTTCCCACCAAACACGCCGAAGCAGCCACTTTACATGCAAAGTCTATGTGGAGGCCAGGCGCGGCCAGGCGCGGCACGTCTTGAGCAGTTCAAGCAGCGCGGCAGCGAGCAGCAGTACTTTCCCACACACGCGCGCGTCCAAAACAGACGAGGCGTCGAGCAGCCAAAGTTAATTCAATTTAACTTTGGCTGCTCGACGCGTCACAGCAACCTATCGGGAGAGACTCTGCTATGTGATGACGTAACAACGACGGGACTGTTTTTGGACTTTTTGAACTTACCCCAACGAGCCTCCATGAAGGAACCAGCCTCCGGTAAGAAACTTGGCATTTTTACAGTTGCTGCTGTCTGCTCGAGCACCCCAAACATAAAAAAAAGTTTTAATCTCAACAAAGACCTTCGTAGCTGCAGTTCGGCTCGTAGAAAACCCACTCAAGTAGTAACGGGGCTCACGTACAGCTGATTTTATCTGCCCAGTGTACAGGAAACAAAACAAATCTGACCAGGAAGGGAGCCAGACGCTGCTTCCACTACGCGTCTTCAGACGCGTTCTGTATGAACAGACATCTGTTCACAAGCAGCAAACACTAGGGGTGTAATGGTACGCTAAAATCACATTTCGGTTCGGTTCAATTACAAGGAGGGTTCGGTTCGGTTAATTTTCAGTACAAAAAAAAAGACAAAATAAAGACTTACAAAATGTTTATTTTGAAAATATGCCAAAAATACGTTTGTATTGTATTGTAGTAATAAATAAAAGTGACCCATTTGGATGATTTTTTAAATAAACAGCACTCTACAATAAATAAACTAAATGAACAATAATAAAAATCTTAATGAATACAATAAAGTCAGAACTAGAACAATAAGCAGCAACAGACTGTTTACAATCTAACTAATCAAGTTTTTGTCCAGTAGCAGTAGTGTGGCTGTATTTGTCCTCATTACAGTACTCACAACTTCTTCTTGGATCTGTTCCTCCAGGACAGGTCCTGGAAAAGTTCAGAGTTCAGTTCAGTCATCACACACTTCTTAGCTGCAGGTGGATTTCCCTGAAGTGGAAGTAGAGAGCAGCTACCTCTGTCACAGTCTGGAAATAAACAAAAGAGGTAAAAAACAAAGTTAATAAGATTATGATTTTAAATTAAAAAAATATTGTTTAGATAATAATAATAAAAGAACAATACCTCTTGAACGTTTGAATCTCTCACTCTTCATCATCAGGGCAGGGCTTTGATCTGGTCCAGGGCTTGTTGACAACATCAGTTAGTTTTTTCATAAAGAGCTGAACTTTTTGAAGTGTTGACGTGATGAATGTCTCATAGCGACGCTCTGCAACTTTAAAGCTTGCGCATATAACAACATTCAGACTTAGATTCGAGATTTTAAAACTCATACAGCTTCTGTTATTGCTCTGGACCGCTCTGAATCACCTGATGAAGTAGTTTTAATACAGCTGCTGTTTCTTTGTTCACGTTCGGATGAAGTAGTTTTAATGCAACTGCTGTTTCTTCGTTCACGTTCGGATGACATAGTTTCCAGCGCGTTCACGTTAGACGTGTTGCTGCTGCAGAGTCTTCATAAAACAATGTCCACACAGCTTTGAATGTGCACTCGTCTTTTAACAAGAAAGCTATAACATTCACAAACAGGAGACCGCATGAGATGCTAACGGCTAAAAGCTACGCATGCTGCGCGAGCCGCGCGATAATAGCTCCGTGCTGAAACGCGCCCAGGGAATTTTGTTCCGCGGTGCATATATTCCCCCGTTAATAACGTTTAATGAGTGAAAAAATAACACGGTATGCAGGTGGACCGAACGTGGTGTACCGAAACGGTTCGGTACACCCACTTGTACCGTTGCATGCCTAGTACATGGTGTTACAAAATATATTTAGTAGCCACCACAACCCAACTGAGTGTGTATCTGATAAACACAAAAGAATGTTTAATAGTGGATGTGGGGACCCACAGATCCGCCTCCACAGGACACGACGGTAACACGGGGAGTACCGTAGCCACAGACACACAAGAGGCCCGGAGCCCCGGGGGTCCCTCAACAGGGACAACTGCACCCTCCCAGAGAAAAGAGAGGCAGAGGAAGCAGGGAGCAGCAGCCGAGGAAGGCCGGCCCATCACACCAAGAGCCTTGCACCACAGGCCCTGAGAAGCCCGGCGCGCCACACATGACCCCCCCCCCCACACACACACACATGGCACCACCAATGTCACCCAGGCCGACCAGTCAACGCCCCGTCAAAACGAAGTCACGCCCCCAGCCCCCGCCCTACACCACCAATGGACCTTACCACAGGGGCCGCGTTTCATTGGCTAATGCCCATTTCATGTCACAGCGCAGCTACCACGTGCGTGACCGTCTCACAAACAAAAGCTACAGTAGTAATAAACATGCTAATTTAGATTGTGAACTAGCATACGGGCAGAAAGGTTTTGCGTCGGGGCTGGAAAAATGGTCCTCCACTGTCAATGGGGTATCTGTACAGGAGATGTCAGGTACCCTGACCGTAGGGCTGGGCCATATCATCGTTCACGATAATACCGGTAAAAATAGCTTGCCCGAGCAAAAAAGTTACATCTTGATATGCTAATTTCATGACGTAATACTTAAGGGTGCCCCGCCCCCCAACCGAGCGCTTCAAACTGAACTGCGCGCACCCCCCTCCACCAGTCTGTACTGGTATAACGTTAGCTAAAATAATAAAAACAAACCCAGTGCGTCGTGTCAGCTTCTCTCCCCCTGCTCTACACTGCGGGTACAGAGGATCAAATGTCCCCCCCCCCCGCTCTGAACAGCTGCGCTCTGTTTCCCTCGCTCTAAAAACTGTCGGTTCATGTGCAGCTATCCACGGACCAAGAGGAAACCGCAGTGAAGTTGTTTTTAAGTTGGACGTTGGATATTCGAGCTCTGTGTCTTCATCGGTGCATTGCTCTCGTCAGTCAGCTTTATGGAGTCTGATTTCGGGCAGCCGCGCTGAGTCTGCCCTTACTCGGAGACATCATGGTTCATTTAGGGACTGTCACCAAATTTTCGAGCGTGTCACTCTTTAGAAACAAAAAATAATATATTTTATAATAATAATAATAATCTTTTTTTTTTTTAAAGCGCCTTTCAGGACACCCAAGGACACTTAACAAACCAATACTGTAGTGTAATACAGATCAAACATTATCAGCGACAAATTGAAATATGTAATTCATAAAGGATATAAAATGGAAGATAATAAAAATACATTTAGTAAAGTTAATGATAAGCTAGTCTGAAGAGATGGGTTTTCAGGGCAGTCTTGAACAGAGAAAGGGAGGTGGTGTTTCGAAGGTCTGGCGGTAGAGCGTTCCAGAGGTGAGGGGAAGAGCAGGTGAAGGCCCTGCTCCCCATGGTGGAGAGGCGGGCAGAGGGTACATGGAGATGTAACGAAGAGGAGGATCTGAGAGAGCGTGATAGGATGGAGATTTGGAGGAGGTCAGATAGATAAGGAGAGGCAAGGTCGTGGATAGCTTTGAACGTGAGGAGTAGAATTTTGAAGATGATGTGTGATTTAACCGGGAGCCAGTGGAGCTGCTGCAGGACAGGAGTGATGTGGTTATAGTAGGAGGTTTGAGTGATTACACGGGCAGCTGAGTTCTGGACCATCTGTTACTTGTGGAGAGATTTATTGGGGAGGCCGTAGAGAAGGGAGTTGCAGTAGTCTATACGGGAAGTCAACAGCTATGCACCAGGATGGCTGTGGAGCGGGGTGTGAGAGAAGGACGGAGACGGTTAATATTACGGAGGTGGAAATGGGCAGACCGAGTAATATTGTTGATGTGTGAAGTGAAGGAGAGAGTGGTGTTGAGGATGACACCGAGGCTCTTGACCTGAGGGGAGAGGGATAGCAGAGAGTTGTTAAGGGGGACGAGAAGATGTTATGATTTTGAAATAGAGTTTTTGGTACCAACAAGAATGATTTCTGTTTTGTTGCTGTTTAGTTGAAGGAAATTGTTAGAAAACCAGTGATTTAGCTCATTGAGACAGTCGGTGAGGATGGAGGGTGGGTGGGTGGAGTTAGGTTTTGATGACAAGTAGAGCTGCGTGTCATCAGCATAGCAGTGGAAATGGACGCCGTATTTGCGGAAGATGTGACCTAGAGGAAGGAGGTAAATGATGAAGAGGAGGGGTCCGAGGACAGAGCCTTGGGGGACACCCGTGGAGACAGGGGAAGACTGGGAACGGAAGGATTTAAGCTGAATGAATTGAGTGCGGTCAGAGAGATAGGAGTTGAACCAGTCTAACGGGGTACCTGAGATGCCAATGGAGGTTAGTCTGTTGAGGAGGATAGAATGACAGATGGTGTCGAAGGCAGAGCTTAGATCCAGAAGAATGAGGATGGACAGAAGACCAGAGTCAGCAGCAAGAAGGAGGTCGTTAGTAATTTTTACTAGGGCTGTTTCGGTGCTATGGTGGGGGCGAAATCCAGATTGAAACTCTTCATAAATGTTGTTGTTGGACAGGTGAGAGTGAAGTTGACTAGCAACAGTTTTTTCAAGGATCTTGGAGATGAAGGGCAGATTGGAGATCGGACGAAGATTACTGAAGTTGGTGAAGTCAAGACCTGGTTTCTTGATGATGGGGGTGATGGCAGCAGATTTGAAGGCTGTGGGAACAATGCCAGAGGTTAGGGAGGAGTGGATGATATTAGTGATGATAGGGAGCAGAGACGGGAGACAGGATTTAACAAGAACTGTGGGAAATGGGTCAAGTTGACAGGATGAGGACTTGGACTTGCTGATAATGTCAGCAATGTCATCAGCAGAGGGGAGGGAGAAGACAGAGAAAGGGAGGGAGGGAGGGGGGAGTTCAACAAGGATGCTGGGGGCAGTATTTGGACCAAGGTGTTTATGAATTGAAATAATCTTTTCATTGAAATATGACATCAGGGAGTTGCAAAATTCTGTGGAAACCATGTGAGAGGGTAGAGAGTTAGGAGATGAGACAGAACGGTGGAGGAGAGAGAACAATGTTTTTGAATTACCAACATTAGAACTGATGATGTCAGAGAAGTAGCTGGATTTGGCTTGAGAAATACTGTTCTTGTAATGGATGAGGTGGTTTGCATAAAGTTCCTTGTGAATTGTGAGACCGGATTTTTTATAAAGACGCTCTAGCCGCCGACCTTTGGTTTTCAGGGAGCGGAGTGCTGGAATGGACCAGGGTGCAGAGTTGGAGAAGGAAACCATCCGGGTTTTCAGGGGAGCAACAGAGTTAAGGATGTTTGTTAGGTTGGTGTTGTATAATGTGACAAGATCATCTGGGTTCGAGGAGTTGAAAGTGGAGAGGGTATTATTAATATGAGATAAAAGAGTGTCATGGTTGATATTCTTGATATTACGGAAGGAAAGAGTGCGTTGAGGTTTATCTGAGGAAAATTTAAGATTAACATTGAATGAAATCATCAGGTGATCAGTAAATGGAAGTTCATCAGAAGAACAGTTAAGAGGAGAAAGTCCGGTGCAGCAGAGTAAATCCAAAGTGTGGCCCATCTTGCGTGTTGGAAAGTTGATGAATTGTTGAAAGCCGCAGCTGTCCAGGCAAGATGTGAAGTCTCTGCAGAGGGGGTTGTTTACTTCATCCAAATGAATGTTGAAATCGCCCAGCAGGATGACATTGGGTGAAAGAGCTGTTAGATGACCCATTAATGCAGCAAAGTCATTCATGAAGGAGCTTTTCACTTTCGGAGGGCGGTAGATAGTGGCAACAACAGTGGTTGTGGGGCCAGCGAGCAGGCACACAGTGTGTTCAAAGGAGGAGGAGGAGGGGGGGGGGGTGAACCGGAGTGACCTTCCAGTTCTCGCAGTGAATTATCGCGAGACCTCCACCTCTGCCTGAGGCCCGGGCCTTCGCGGTGCAAACAAAGCCCGGTGGAGTGGACTCGTTCAGATGAAAAAAGTCGTTTTGTTGTTGCCACGTTTCTGTTAAACAGAATTAATCCAGTTTTCGGTCGGATATTATATCATGAACAAGCTGACCTTTGCCCGTGAGGGAGCGAACGTTCAGAAGTCCAAACTTTACGGAGGAGGTAGAAGTAGTGACCGGAGCGTTAGCCGACCGAGCTAGGCTGGCTAACGTGCTGCTGTTAGCTGAACAAGCGTTGCGGCGTGAAGAATGGCGAGAGTCAGACCAGATGGAGGTTATGGGATGAGCCTTGCCAGCGTTGAGTCGACGGCGCGAGCCCCCGTGGATGTATCTCCGACGAGGATAGAAGGCAATTTCCTTCAGAGGGAGCACCGGCGGCGCGGCTGGTAGGAAACGGACGGAGGAGCTCCACGGCTGAATAATGGAGCAGACCAGACGCTGGGTGATAGTGGATGACCAGAAGGAGAGTCCAAACGAGAGCAGGCAGCAGGTAAATCCAAGTAAAATCCATGTTTGTTGATGAGTAGAAATGCCCAGGCAAGGATTGGTGGAAAAAACAGCAGAAAGTACTGAATAAAACAAAACGAGAAAAAAGTACGAGGAGCAGCTGCTGCGAGATGCGCACGCGTTCACCCCCGGAAGCAAAAGTAATTTTACTTGACTTGAGCCACAAATCTTACATAAACTACTCTCCAAGACCAGATCTGCGAGGCACAGCTGTTTATTTCTCAATTTTTATGCATTTTGTAATTTTTAACTATTTAATATTTAATAAATCACAGATTTTGGTCAATACCATTCAGGTCTTTTGAGCCACCCACACAAATCTTACATCAAACTACTCTCCAAGACCAGGCCTATGAGGCACAGCTGTTAATTTATCAATTTTTATGCATTTTGTAATTTTTCACAATTTAATATTTCATAAATCTGTGGGGTTTTCCCTCAATAGCTTCCAAGTCATGTGACCTGTTGAGCCAAAATCTCAGTGAAATAATTCTGCTAGTCTCTATAAATGAGGCACAGTCATTTGTTTTTTATTTTAAGTCATATTAATCAGACTCCATGAAGCGGACTGACGAGAGCACCGCACCAATGAATATCGAATATCCAACGTCCAACTTGAAAATAACTTCACTGCGGTCAAGAGGCAGGTGATCAGACAGATCAGTCAGAAAATGAATCATTCCTGCTTGAATAGAGGAAGTTGAAACACCAACACGCTTCAGGGTCCGCTGATCACCTTGTTACAACTTGTGAAAGTTATTCTTCAGTTAGGCAACATATATTTTGTTGTATATTACATTTATGCCCAACAGATCTTAAGCTTCATTTTATTTAGTTGTTTTAGGAAACTTCACCTGCCCTTTAGTTTTTGTGGTGGATTTTGTTGATCTATATTTTGTGCAGACTTTTTCAATCTAAATAACAGATCCGCTCATTCTCAATCAGTTCATCTGGACAGTTTCTTTTTAGCAGAAACGTTTCACCCTCACTCCAGAGGGCTTCCTCAGTCAGAGTAGTCCAAAGCACACTGAAGTTAACCCACCAAGTAAGCAACTTATGTGGACCAACCAGTTTGCTGTAGCCAAGATGGTTTCTGGGGGTGTGTCCCTCGTCGACTCCTCCCAGGCAGGCAGACATGTCCAAAGTGGTTCAAGACAAGAAAGTTAATTCTCAATAGTCCAGGTATCAAATCCGCTCATTCTCAATCAGTTCATCTGGACAGTTTCTTTTTAGCAGAAACGTTTCACCCTCACTCCAGAGGGCTTCCTCAGTCAGAGTAGTCCAAAGCACACTGAAGTTAACCCACCAAGTAAGCAACTTATGTGGACCAACCAGTTTGCTGTAGCCAAGATGGTTTCTGGGGGTGTGTCCCTCGTCGACTCCTCCCAGGCAGGCAGACATGTCCAAAGTGGTTCAAGACAAGAAAGTTAATTCTCAATAGTCCAGGTATCAAATCCGCTCATTCTCAATCAGTTCATCTGGACAGTTTCTTTTTAGCAGAAACGTTTCACCCTCACTCCAGAGGGCTTCCTCAGTCAGAGTAGTCCAAAGCACACTGAAGTTAACCCACCAAGTAAGCAACTTATGTGGACCAACCAGTTTGCTGTAGCCAAGATGGTTTCTGGGGGTGTGTCCCTCGTCGACTCCTCCCAGGCAGGCAGACATGTCCAAAGTGGTTCAAGACAAGAAAGTTAATTCTCAATAGTCCAGGTATCAAATCCGCTCATTCTCAATCAGTTCATCTGGACAGTTTCTTTTTAGCAGAAACGTTTCACCCTCACTCCAGAGGGCTTCCTCAGTCAGAGTAGTCCAAAGCAGTGTTTTTCAACCTTTTTTGAGCCAAGGCACAGTGTTTTCATTGAAAAAATCCCGAGGCACACCACCAACCAAAATTGTAAACATAGATACACTGTATCCGCCTACATTAAATATATAGTCATTCTTATCAAAGTGTCTTGAATAGGAATGAAATGAACACAAAAATGTATTTTTATCATGTTTTATATTTCTTATTTCAAGGTGCACTTAACATGAAATTGCACTTAACATGCCTTGAAATAAACCTGAACAGTACCACAACAATGTGTTCTTAAAATTAAAGAGGATGAAATTGCACTTAACATGCCTTCAAATAAACCTGAACAGTGCTACACCAATGTGGTCTTAAAATTAAAGAGGATGAAATTGCACTTAACATGCCTTCAAATAAACCTGAACAGTCACACACAACAATGTGGTCTTAAAATTAAAGAGGATGAAATTGCACTTAACATGCCTTCAAATAAACCTGAACA
This sequence comes from Garcialebias charrua, assembly GCA_038048925.1. Taxonomy (NCBI): domain Eukaryota; kingdom Metazoa; phylum Chordata; class Actinopteri; order Cyprinodontiformes; family Rivulidae; genus Garcialebias; species Garcialebias charrua. The sequence continues at coordinate 79,300 of JBBPBX010003750.1, forward strand.
GTGCTACACCAATGTGGTCTTAAAATTAAAGAGGATGAAATTGCACTTAACATGCCTTCAAATAAACCTGAGCAGTGCTACACCAATGTGGTCTTAAAATTAAAGAGGATGAAATTGCACTTAACATGCCTTCAAATAAACCTGAGCAGTGCTACACCAATGTGGTCTTAAAATTAAAGAGGATGAAATTGCACTTAACATGCCTTCAAATACACCTGAGCAGTGCTACACCAATGTGGTCTTAAAATTAAAGAGGATGAAATTGCACTTAACATGCCTTGAAATAAACCTGAACAGTACCACAACAATGTGTTCTTAAAATTAAAGAGGATGAAATTGCACTTAACATGCCTTCAAATAAACCTGAACAGTAGCCACAACAATATGGTCTTAAAATTAAAGAGGATGAAATTGCACTTAACATGCCTTCAAATAAACCTGAGCAGTGCTACACCAATGTGGTCTTAAAATTAAAGAGGATGAAATTGCACTTAACATGCCTTCAAATACACCTGAGCAGTGCTACACCAATGTGGTCTTAAAATTAAAGAGGATGAAATTGCACTTAACATGCCTTGAAATACACCTGAACAGTACCACACCAATGTGGTCTTAAAATTAAAGAGGATGAAATTGCACCTAACGTGCCTTCAAATACACCTGAACAGTGCTACCATTCTCTCTACATTTTACTCACTTAGTGTGAAACCTGTGCCTGTTTGGATGAACACAAACCTAATATTCTGGCACAAATTGAAGAAAACACACACACAAAGCTCTTCCTCAACAGCTTTCAGTCTCTCTCTGCTTTTAGTTTTCATGGCAGTTAGGCTGGAGAAGCTCACTTTGCACAGATATGTTGTGGAAAATGGGAGCAATGTCAAAATAGCTAAAAGTAAATCCAAAAGAGATGTAAGCCTTACTGTACAGTCTCACGTTCACGGTTTCTGCCTTCTTCTGATTTCCACTTGGGCCTTCATCTGGGTCCGAATTTTGTCCAGGGACCAGACCGGATTTAGTATTTTTTCTTTTGAAAAAGTTTTCCATCCCTGTTTGTTTGAGAAGGTCCTCGCTGTTGGTTTGTTTTGCTCACTGCTCACGTCATGTTCATGTGCCGCTACTTCTCTTGTTTTAATGTGCGACGCTATGCTCTATACTGCCACCTACCGCGCGGTAAGGAAATTACACCAGTTAATAAAAATTTCATAATTTACTAATTTTTCACGGCACACCAGACGATCTCTCGCGGCACACTGCTGTTCCGCGGCACACTGGTTGAAAAACACTGGTCCAAAGCACACTGAAGTTAACCCACCAAGTAAGCAACTTATGTGGACCAACCAGTTTGCTGT
>JBBPBX010003751.1:0-24129 GCA_038048925.1 Garcialebias charrua
CGATTCAGAAACAATTTTTGATTCAAAAATGATTGTTCTATTAAAATGGTCATAAATTTAGTTTCAGCTTTGTAACTGACAAGCTGAAAAGAATAAACAACAATGTAAACAAATGGAGCATTTATTTAAAACAATAATTTTAAACTGAGAATATTAAACAACAATGTAAACCAATGGAACATTTATTTAAAACAATAATTTTAAACTGAAAACATTAACAACAATGTAAACAAATAGAACATTTATTTAAAACAATAATTGTAGGTTCTGTACTTTATCAAAGTTTTTGAATCATTTGATATTCATACCAAAAATACAAACAAATAATACAGGAATGCATTAAATGCTGTAACTTGAATTACCAGTACTGTATTAGGTTAGCTTAGTTGCCTGGATTCCTCTAAAACGATAAAATAAAAATATAGGAACAAATAATTCATCCATCCATCATCTTTAACCACTTCTTCCTTTAACACTAGGACTACCAAACATATGTACTTGTACATATTTTACCTATAGCTCCCATGGGAGACTGTAAAATGACAGTTTGAAGGAGCATTATCACGTCCATTGGTATGTATATGAGGCCATTTACATCACAGACTACAGAATCAGTTGCTATGGCAGATGAAGTTGCTAGGGGAGACTGCAAGTCCTGTCACCTGTCACCTATTCCACGGTCAAGGCGGGATTGCATTGGTCACTTTTATCTGAAGGGGGATTGTACAGGTGATCCCCAACTTACGAACAAGTTCCATTTCTACGCCGGTTCGTATAGCTGAAACGCCGTAAGTTGAAGCCGCCGCAAGTCAAGAACTACCTGTGTTGGCCACTTTTATCTGAAGGTGGCGGGATTGTACAGGTGGTCCCCGACTTGCGAGATTGAATTAGCATTATCACGTCCATTGGTATGTATATCAGAGAGTCAGAGTCAGAGTCAGAGAGTCTTTATTGTCATTTGCACCGCATGTGGTACATGTGATGAAAACGAGATTATGTACACGGGGTCCCAGTTACATCCAACAACAAATGCAAGAGAAAAACAGTAATAACATCTAGAATAAACTAAGAAAAACATCAACTAGTAATACACTAAGCCTAATATAGTGGAAATAAACAGCAGCACGAACATGAGTTTGTATGAGCAGATGGTCACAGATGAACACAGATGAACACAGCAACAAGAAAACAGATCAGCATCAGCATGACGTGATATTTTGCAGTGTTTATTTTTTATTTTATTTTTATTTATTCATGAGTCTAACAGCCTCAGGGTAGAAGCTGTTCCTCAGTCTAGTGGTTCTACATTTGATGCTCCTCAACCTCCGTCCTGAGGGGAGTGGGGCAAAGAGTGAGTGTGCTGGGTGAGTGAGGTCTTTCATGATGCAGGTGGCTCTTTTTCTGCATCTGGAGGTGTAAATGTCTGTGATGGTGGGGAGACTGACTCCAACAGACTTCTGTGCAGCCTTCACCACTCTCTGCACAGCTTTCCTCTCTGCAACTGTGCAGCCTCAATGCCACACATTGATGCTGGAGCACAGGATGCTCTCCACTGCACACCTGTAGAAGGAGGTGAGAACTAGGCTGCTCAGACCAGCTCGTCTCAGCCGTCTGAGGAAGTAGAGTCTCTGATGACCTTTCTTGATCAGGCTGGTGGTGTTGTTGCTCCAACTGAGGTTATCATTCAAGTGTACACCCAAGTATTTGTAGCTGGAGACCACCTCCACCGCAGATCCACCTATGTTCAGTGGGGCATGGGTGTGTTTGTTCCTTCTGAAGTCCACAATCATCTCCTTTGTCTTCTTCACATTCATGTGAAGATTATTCTCTTTGCACCAGCTCTCCAGATGTTCCACCTCCTGTCTGTAGCTGGACTTATCATTGTTTGTGATGCATCTTACCACCGCTGTATCATCTGCAAAATTAACAATATGACAGCCTGGATGTGTGGCTGTGCAATCATATGTGAGCAGAGTGAACAGAAGAGGGCTCAGCACATACCCTTGGGATATATATATATATATATATATATATATATATATATATATATATATATATATATATATATATATATATATGCTCCTTTCAGCAAATTTTTGAAAGTACAGAGCTATATCTCAAGTCTCTCTCTGGTGTAAGAAAGCAACTCTCACCTGAAGAAGCAATGCTTTTGGAATGTGGAGGGTATTTGTGGGGGGAGTATGGTTCTCAGTGTGGGGGAGTGATCCTTTGTTTTGCCCTACTGGAGGTGATATGCTGGAGAAGAAAGGAAGGAATGTTTACTATTCAAACCCACAAACAAAGACCTCCAGCCCCAGGGGCCCAAACACCTAATGGAAGGTGAATACTTTAAAATTGTCATTTGACAAACTCACAGTAGTTATAATAGTAGTCTGAATTTCCTGGGTTTTCCAGTGTTAAGAGTCATGGGGCTCACTGGTGTCCATGTCCAGTCATCACTGTGCGAGAGGCGTGGACAGGTCTCCAGTCACATACAAATAATTCAAAATATACAGACAAAAACAGACTTCAGCCTACCAAAGTGTAGTAACCTTTAACTCAAGCATTATAAGAGGGGGACAATAATGCTGTCATTGCTGGTATCACTCAGCCCTCTGTGAATAGCAAACAACCATCAGGGTGCTAACGATCCATTGTTAGGCTGATGGTCCTCCATCATGTGAGCAGCTGGTTTCGGCTGTCATCAGCCAACTGGTTGATCCACTGTGAGAGGGTGTTAAGACTGAGCTGAATACCAGACTTAGCTTTTTTAGATTTTTGTACCTGGATTATTGAGCATGCATCAGGGTAAAATTAAACATGTTTAAAAATTGATTTTGGAGCATTTAGAATTGATTCTGAATCGCCAGGACTAAGAATCCAGAGTCTTTGAAAAATCTATTTTTTCCTACACCCCTACTGGCAAACTTCCTTTTGATCTTTAAAAAAACAACATTAATACAAAGAATTGTATTTTATGTTATTGTGACATGTTTTACACATTAATAATGTTGATTGTTTTGTTACAGCCCACCCCAAAAAATAAGGGTCACAACTAGTCAGTGGTGGGATGTAACTAAGTACAAATACTTTGTTACTGTACTTAAGTACAGTTTTCATGTATCTGTACTTTACTTAAGTAGAAATAAATGTGGGTACTTTTACTCCACTACATTTTACATGAAGTATCTGTACTTTCTACTACACTACATTTCTATAATGTGTTGAGTTACAAGTTGCATTCACGTTGCAGTTTTTTGATTTGTCATTAGTTTGAAAGTAAAAACATTAATATGGTACTTCTACTTTTACTAGAGTACATTTTTGTCTGTTTATTTGTACTTTTACTTAAGTACAGTGTTTGAGTACATTCTCCACCACTGCAACTAGTCAAGTCAAGTCAATTTTATTTATAGCACAGTTAAAACAGATAAACTACGTTATCAAGGTGCTTCACACACACAACATAAAAGAGGTTTAAAAATTTAATGAACAGTATCACACACCAATGGTAAAAATTATGATATTAACAGCAGTAAAAGTATAATAAAAAATGGTGTTAAAGGTACAGGACAGGAATGCACTTTATAAAGTTGATGACACTGGAAAAGTTTGTATAATAGCTGAAGATGTTGAGTAAACTCAGGAGATGCTTATGTTGCATCTAGGTTAGACAGGGGGAAAACAAAATAAAATAAGGCTTTACACACACCAAGCTCCTGCACAGACTTATTTTAGATGTCACAAAGGTGTTGGTGCTGGACATACTTTTGTGTCATCAGGGCAGAAAGGCCTTATCTTTGCTGTAGGTCTTTTTTATTAAGCTTTTGTGGGCTGGTCGGTTTCCATCCATCCATCCATCCATCCATCCATCCATCCATCCAAATAATGTATTTCAAAGAAAGAAAGATAAGATTTCTTGTTTCACCAAATATATATTAACATGAAAAATAAATTCTAAAGATAATCTTACATAAAGATAAACAAAAACATTTTAGAGCAAAATTATCTGGGAAAAACAAGGCTATTTTAATTAAACACGCTGCTCCATTCAGCTTTTTTATCATGATGACAGCCAGCTGACAGCTGCGTGAGAACGGCTGATGCATCCAATTTTAACTGTACATTTTACCTTTTCAAACGGCCAGATGAATCTGCATAATTGGTGCACCATTATCGTGCTTTAAATTTTAGTTTCTTTGCTGCGATTTGTAAAACCTAAGCCAATCCAACGCGTGTGATTGCGCGATGCGCTGCTGGACACAGACCATGGCTGGAGACACGGAGCCGAGTGGACCGCAGTGGCTGGAGCGCATTGCGCGGTGATTACGCGTGTCTGCTTTGTCTAATGAAATAAAGATAGTGGATGGATGGATGGACGTATGGATGGATGTATTATATATGGATGGAAACTGATTTGCTTGCGATTTGCTTGCGCACGCAGTAAAAGCTTCTTTTTTTTCCCCTCGGGTCGGTCGGAAAAACAGCTGACAGCTCTGACGCTTTGATCGGCTTTATTTTATTATTTTCCTTGTTCCTTGTTGTGTCCACTGGGCGATCTATAGATGTTAAGTAGCCATGTGCTTCTTTCAAAGCTGCACGTTATTGGCCGAAGCCAGTAACAAAGCTCTGATACCAGCCAAACAAGTCCCGCATGTTAATCAGCTGTGAGGGTCCCCGCCCCCAGTACGCAAATCACTGCGGCTTGGTTTTACTCTGAAAACAAACTGATTTCTAACACAAAGTTTAACAGTTTAAACACTTATAAAGTGTTTTTTAAAGCATGGGATGGTTTCTTCACAACTTCAACTGGTACATTTAGCAAAAAAACGATTTTCACTAATTTCTCAGAAGTTGAAGGTTTATTGATTTTTTCTCAGTTTAGAGTGTGCCGACTTGTTCCTGGATTTGGAGTGGCTGGTCACATATTTGCCTGTTTTGCTATCCTTTGCGGCCGAATCGACGGTAGAACTCATCGCATAACTGTGTTTTTTTACCGATGCTACGTTGCTCGAGGGCCCGTCTTAGCACCGCTAGCGTGCTCACGAGTACCTCCACGTTTAGCCTCGGCTAACAAGGAGGCTTTCTGTCTAGCACAGTCCAGAAGGAGGATTTTCAGCTACCTGTTCAGCTGCGCTACATGGTAGTTTTCCTATGCCCACGACGAGAGCATTGTGACGCTGAGAGATGATCCACCCATGAGGCTATGGATGACTCTCTGACGTTAACCATGTCAGGACCCGAGGGACCCTGGTGGGGTGGACAAGGACGAGTGGCCTCGGTGCTGCAGGCCCACCAGGCAGAAAAGCTGCAGGAGCTGCAAGGGGCCACCAACAAAAGAAAGAGGAAAGTCTGAGATGCCCCTACACCATTACAGGCGCTCTCCCTCACAGAGGGAGAGAGAATGCCGAACTTTTACCACCAGTACCTGTGTTAGAGGAGCACAGACTAGCTGGTTCGGAACGTTTAAACACACAAGAACACTCAGAGCCTTGTGTAATAAAGAGAAATTGCCATCCACCCACAACAATAAAGTCTCAGAACTGTTGAGCCCAGATTTCACTTGTAAAACGCTACAAGGAGCTGGTGGCATGTGTGTACACACTAAACATAACTCGTCTACTGTATGTGTTATAAAAAACAAACACTGTTTCATGCATATACAATAATAAAAGTACCAAAGCACAGACTGCCCTGGTTCTCGACTCGAGCCCCACTTTTGTGAAACACAAACTACTAGGTCAGACTATGAACCGTAGTAGGACACACGAGTTCTGCCTGGGACAGTCAAATCTCGCAATGTCTTCTGTTGGGCAGACCAGCCTGCTCCAGAGTATGCGAGAGGGGTCGAAGGCCACCCCTCCCGCACTCAAACTGACAAGTAGCAGTTAGACATCCCCTCCAGGCTCATGGCGCACGCGCAGGCCTGGAGGGCATGTCTGCCAAACAAATGAGTCATGACGACGGTGCATCGTGGGCTCAAGCTGCAGTTCATCAAAGGACCGCCCCCCTTCGTGGGGGTGCTGTGATCGAACATTAACCCAGCACGCGCGCACGTGCTGAGGGAGGAAGTGTCAACGATGCTACAGAAAGGAGTAATAAGTATTGTTCCAAAACACAAACTACGCTCTGGTCATTGCAGCAAGCTCTTCCTGGTGCCCAAAAGAGATCAATCCCTGAGGCCGATCCTGGATCTCAGGACTCTGAACAAGAAAATAAGAACTTTCAAGTTCAAGATGTTCACACTACGGCAGGTCCCCCAGTCCGTGAGACCTACAGACTACGCATGTACAGTGGATTTGAAAGACGCCTATTTCCATGTGGGCGTGTGGAGGAGGCACAGGAAATTCCTCCGGTTTGCCTTCGAATGGAAGGCTTATGAATTCAAAGCCTTATCCTTCGGTTTGAAGACTGCTCCTCGTACATTTACTAAATGTTTGGACGTAGCCCTGACCCCTTTTAGGAATCAAGGAGTCGGGATTATGAACTACCTGGATGACCTCCTGGTCCTGGCCGGAAGCAGAATACAGGCCCAGTCACACTCCTGCAGGGTGATCTCTCACCTGGAGTCTCTCGGTTTTGTCATAGAACCTACAAAAGAGTGACCTGACCCCATCATGGATTACCGTATTTCTGGGAGTGCAGGTCGACACCATCCGGTACAGAGCATGGCTCTCAGAGGAACGTGTTTCCTCAATTCGCCGTTGCCTGGCAAAGTTTAAACTGAATCAGCGGGTCCCCCTGAAAACGTGCCAATGCCTTTTAGGCCTCTTGGCGGCAGCCATACCCTATGTGCCACACGCATTGCTGAAGATACGGGCCCTGCAAATATGGCTAAACCAACAAACACGACCTGCCCCGTCTGGGCGAGCAAGAAAGTTTAGAATCGACTCAGAGTGCCTGAGGGCCCTGGAACCTTGAAGGGACCTGTCTCTGTTCACGGAAGGGGTCCCGTCAGGTTGGGTGTCATCCCGTGTGGTCATCACGACGGACGCCTCGAAAACAGGATGGGGGACAGTCTGCAGAAATCAGAATGCCCGAGGCCTCTGGAATGAGCAGGAAGTAGGCTTGTACATCACCTTCCTGGAATTGTTGGCCGTATTCCTGTCAGTGAAATACTTCTTTGGTAAAGGTCTGATTGCGGGACAGCACGTCCTGGTGAAATCAGTTAACAAAACCATGGTGTCCTTCGTCCTTCAGGATGCTTACATGGTACGCTCCAAGATTATTGTTGCTCAGGGCGACTCATGTTCCGGGTGAACTGAATTACGGAGCGGATGCCCTCTGAAGAGGGCCTCTTTTGGAATCAGAATGAAGACTGAACCCACGAGTCGTGGATCAGGTCTGCTCACGGTTTGGGAGAGCCTTGGTGGACTTGTTCCCATGCATACCCAGCTCACAATGTGACCTCTACTTCTCTATGAGGGAAACAACCGCACCGTGGGAACAGATGCTTTGGCCCATGATTTGCTAGCAGGGGTACTGTATTATGCTTTTCCACCTGTCCCTCTGATTCAGGTGACACTGGAACATATATGCAAGGGAGCCCTCTCCCTGATACTGATAGCCCCCAGGTGGCCACAGAAACCGTGGTTCCCGGAACTGATCTTAGTGTTGTCAGGGATACCATGGCAGTTGCCTTCTTACAGAGACCTGCTGACTCAGGCACGTGGGCAGCTTCTACACCCATGTGCGGAGCTGTGGCAGCAGCCTTCAGCCTGGCCACTGAAGGGAACTGGCTGAGGGCCTAAGGCTTGATCGTCTTTTTTTCCAACAACAACAGCATACACAAGGGAGACCCTTGGTGTTTATGTTTACTTGGGAGATGTTCAATGGAAGGGTTCCCCTCTCCTCTGACAGTTCTCCAACATCAGGATGGGCCTCTTTGACAGTCCTAATAAGTTGTCTGTTCAAGGAGCAGATAAGGGACTCGTGCCCCTTGTATGTATGAAACATTTTCCCCTATAGGACCTGGAAGGTCACCCTGTGTTTGAACTGGGTTCTTTACCTACACATTGCCATCCGGTTTGCCAGTGGCTTAAGGGGTCTCTTTTCTCTTTTCCTCCTGCTTCCCAAATTTCCAGGGAAGAAGGAGATGGTGGGCAATCACACTAGCGGAGCACGCTTGTGCTGCCTCTAGCTGGTGTTTCATCTATGTGTCCAGTGGTAACTAGGGTTGTACATCTCTGTGTGACAGACGATTCGATTCACATCTAGATACAAGGGTTACGATTCAATTCAAAACCGATTTATTGTAAAAACGGAACGATTCGGTTCGATTCGGTGCAGTGCAAAAGCGACTCGGTTCGATTCGGTTCGATTCGATTAAACTTCAAATAATTCTACGTTTTAATATTTGTTGATGTACCGGTAGACAAATATTTCATTATGAAAGAAAAAGGACCACTTCTATAAATGTGACATTCTTAGAGCATTTTTAAATTTGTAAAAGTCCACATATATCATATCTAAAAGGGTGCTGTAAAGCACTGGTAAAAATAAAGTAAAAAGCCAAACAAAATAATCACATGTTAAATGTGTTTATTTTTAAACATGGACCTAAAAGACCAGCTAAAAGAAAATTTCCTACAGAAAATACAGAAAAAATATAAAAGGCACAAATGGTTACAGCAGCATGTAATAAAATAAAAATCACTAGGAAAAAAAACCCAGGAATAAGCTATAAGCACAAAGCTCCTGAGTCCTGTGCAATAACCTGTTGTGCAATAACCTGTCACACAACCTGTAGTTTGGTAGTTATGTGCAATATAGATCATGTGCATTTTAGCTTATATTTCATTACTACCTTGAAATAGTTATTCACACAAATTCATCCTGCTTCACCGTTAAAATTCTACCATGTTGTTTACTATTTTTCTCTTCAGAAACTTTGTAAATATTATAATTACTGTTTCACTTTTTGGTAGTTTATTTTGTACCCTCATTGCATGCTTTAGTATTTCCTGTTTGCTTGTTGTTTGTTTTTTAGCAAGTCAAAATCGTTTTTTCTCATCCTGAGCATTTCATTGTACTAAGTTAACCCTGTGTTAACCTGCATATGACAAATAAACACTTGAACTTGAACTTAATAATACAAAACATAATGCAAGAACAGTACGCCTAACAACAGCAGCACGAACATGAGTTTGTGTGAGCAGGTGGGCACGGATTAATATAAAAACATGCTCTCTGTACCTCTTGACTTCTTCACTGGCCTGGTCCCTCACAGATCTAGTTGCCATCCTCACTTCAAAGTCTCCCAACAGCTCGTCCAGCGCTGACATTTTCTTCTTTTTACAAGGTGGTTCATCATCTGAAATAGAAAACATGCACCATATATTACTGGCTATGTTTGCCATGAAGTTTTTTTTTTACTGACTTTACCATTTTATGTAAAAATCTTCATCTGATGTTCAGAATTTATTTATGTAGGGACTCGTGTACATGTGTAAAAGATATATCATTATCATCATGATGATTATTTAACTCTTTCTGTGCATGCAGATTCTCTCATTATTGTGAATGTGTTTTATGCTGATACAATGACTGCAGCACAAGATTAAGACAAAGTCAGCTCATTCTTGATCACAAGTTATAAAACACAAACCTGTATGCTCATCTTGGGTCTGGGGTGCATCATTGCAGCCGTCCAAATCTCCATTTGCAGGTTCAGTCTGCACTGGACCTCTCTGAACTGAATCCCCCGTTACCTAGAAATAAAACATGACATTACATTTAGTGTACACTGTACAGTATGGTTAAATGCAGTGTAAACAATCAAAAAACAGTAGGCAGAATAAATCTAGTGACAGCAACAAAACACAGCAGACTGTAAGATGTATTTTGACAGTGTGCTGAGGGATTTACCTTGTGATGCAGGGATGTTGCTTTAGCTGTGAATGTCCTCTCTGCATCATGGCTGCTTTAGCTGTGAATGTCCTCTCTGCATCATGGCTGCTTTAGCTGTGAATGTCCTCTCTGCATCATGGCTGCTTTAGCTGTGAATGTCCTCTCTGCATCATGGCTGCTTTAGCTGTGAATGTCCTCTCTGCATCATGGCTGCTTTAGCTGTGAATGTCCTCTCTGCATCATGGCTGCTTTAGCTGTGAATGTCCTCTCTGCATCATGGCTGCTTTAGCTGTGAATGTCCTCTCTGCATCATGGCTGCTTTAGCTGTGAATGTCCTCTCTGCATCATGGCTGCTTTAGCTGTGAATGTCCTCTCTGCATCATGGCTACTGTTGTAGCTTTATGCTTCTTATTAATCTTGTATGGCTGTGGGTCATAGTCATGCAGCTTATATTATAGGTGAAGGCTGAGACAACGCAGTTCGGGTCCAACAACGTGTTTATTCTTCTGTGTAACAACAAGACTGTTCACCCATTCTGTGGGCTCATTGACAGGAGTTATCACTGCTACTGAGGAAGGGCAGGGACTTAAAACAGTGTGGAAGAGATCTTCAAGGCCTGTGTAGCTCGTGAACTATCACTGAGTTGCCCGTAAAATTTAGTTACCCGTCGCTTTGTGTGTGGCAGCTGCATGATCCTGCTCGTTGTTGTGAGGCTTGAAAAGTTGTTGGTCGAGGTTTGTTGTGCTACCAGTGTACTTCGGAGGTGCGCTGCATAGCTTACAAATAGCGTGGCTTTTGTCGAGTTTTCCGTCCTTCTAGTAAAACCCGAAAACGTTCCACACTTTAGATTTTTGTCTGGCTGATGTGTTGAAAATCTTTCGCGGTGACTCGCTAGCGCGCGCGGCTACTGTTTACATCCATGCTCGCTCGTGCTCTTGGTGAGCTATGGCGCATGCGTGAGAATAGCTTCGCTCTCGCGTTGTTTTAGAAACGCATTGTAAACCCAGCAAGTCTCGCGATAACCGGTCCGTAACCGGTCCGTGTCTTTTTAACCGGTTCATCTCTGGATTTGTGGCTGGTTGCTGTCGGTTTACGTGGCTGCTACCGATGCAACCACATCGCTAGCTTGTCAAACCGGATATCCGGTCGAATCGGTTAATCTATAACAAGCCTAGTGGTAACATCAGGCTGATGTTTCTACATGTGGCATTTTTCTTCTCAGGCTGTGCTCTCTACATACCTTATAGAGAGCGGCTGGGAAATGCCTGCCGTATTAAGGCAGATGTTCTCACATGCATTTTACTGAGCATTTCAAGGGCGTGAATGAATTACGTTCCCATAGCAATTATGTTGCACCAAGTGACATGACTGATAAGGGAACTGAAAGTTATGCACCATAACTCATGTTCCCTGAAGGAAGGGAACGAGGTGCAACATACCTGGCCCTTTCAATGCTGAAAGCTCGGTGAAGTGCATTTTAGAGGAAGTAGGATGGGCGTCCGCGTCTTAAATACCCAGAGGGTGGGGACTCTGGCGTGACGCTGACGCCCCTGCCGTAAAGGCGTGAGTGTATTCCTTCAGGTAATCGCGTGAGGGCGCAATTTCCCATAGCAATTATGTTGTACCTCATTCCCTTCCTTCAGGGAACATGAGTTATGGTGCATAACTTTCAGTTTTATCAACTGAACATACAAAGCAAAGTTAGGAAAATGTAATAAAAACTTTGTTGTCCAAAATCATGAAAATAATTTACAGTTGACCCCCAAAATGTGTAGGAGTCATGTTTTTAGAGCATACACAAATTGTGAAAATTTTCACATTTTTGATGTGGTCAAGTGTCAGAATTGTTTATTGACAAGTACATTTGCATAAATAAGAAATTTGCCTTGGGTATCAAGTGCAACTCAGTCATTTAAAATAAAGTTAAAAGTTCCCATACTCCAAAATATGTGTGTTACCTTCACACACATGATCTGGTCAGATAGTGTTATTTACATGGTGTACACACCAACCAGAATTAATGAAGTGAACTCAAAATGATTTCAGGGTGGAGAACAGTAGTACAAGATCACTGTCACATCAGTACACCAGACTTTTTAATGTAAAAAAATGGTTGCTTGCACCTTTCTCTTTATTGGACAGCTCCATGGCCTGCTTAGCTGCAGCGTAATGTTGGATACCAACACACACCATCACGTTTCCATGAAGCCCAGAACAGACAAAGATAAAAAGTCCATGTTTCCCACCACACTGTATAGCTGAAGCTCACCCATTCTGTTGCTGAGTGTGTGCATGTTGGAAAGATTTATTTCATGTAGTGGTGGGTGTGCACAGTGCTAAGCAAAATCATTTGGAAAAATATAGAATAAAAATAGGGGAGTGGTGGCACAGAGGTTAGAGAAGATGGCCTGTGATCGAAAATTTGCCGGCTCAAGCCCCGGTACTAACAACATCAAAAATGTGGGTGGTGTAGGTGAATCACCCATACCTGCCCCCACCCTCATTTGCCCCACTCTGGGCCCTTGAGCAAGGCCCTTAACACCCACCATCTGCTCCTCTGGGTGTCCTTGATAGTAGCTCTCTGCTCTACACAGAGGGCTTTGGTAGCTTGGTGGTCTGTGGTTGCATCAGGAAGCGCATCTGTTGTAAAAATAACTGCCAAGTTGTCATGCAACTTATTTCGCTGTAGCGACCCCTAACCCGGAATTTACACTACATGCGTTCCGGCTCCGCCCCGCTCCGCAGGTCGCAGCTGAGCATCTCAAAGTCCAGTTTACACTACCTCCGCTCAGCTCAGGTCCGCCTGGATGTGCTGCTCCGAGACGCATGCGCGGGAATTGCGAGATCGCGCGATAAATCAAGTGATAAATAATGAAGTCAGAAGAAAACAATTCATTCGGCGGAAGAAGGAGAACAACAGTAGAGACTGCCTCGCTGTTTGATTGTTTTTTGCATTGAGATATGAGCGACAGGACATGGTTTGAGCGACAGGATGTGATCTATTACATTTCAGAATAAAATACTTTATTTATTTCTTTCTTTCTTGTATTGCGTTTGTAGGTGTAGTCATAAATGATAGTTTGACAGCATTTTTGTACAAATAAATCCGTATAGAGCTAGGATAAAAGTCCGCCCGTGGTGATTTTATTTTGTAAATACGGATGTTGTGCTCGTTCCTTTTCTTGTTGGCGCGACGTAATCTTTAAAAGTTGACTCCAGCATAGCTCCGGCGTCCGGCAGAAATAGGATGGGATCCTATTTTGAAGGACTGCCGTCCGCTCTCCGCCGCTCGCCGCCGCCGTGCGGAGCCAGTGTAAACTCTCTCATTGATTATAATGGGTGCGTATTTGCTGCGGAGGTCGGACCGGAGCGGACCGGAGCCGGAACACATGTAGTGTAAATTGGGGGTAATGCAGGGAGCAGCCGAAAGATGGAGGAGACGTACGCGTGATCAATGGACCTATCCATCCATTTTATTTATCTGCTTCTTCTTTTTTAGGTAGTTGGAGTCACTGGTGCCCATGTCCAGCCATCACTGTGTGAGAGGCAGGGGACACCCTGGACATGTTGCAAATCCTTTCAACCAGCGAATCAGTGAACGTGCGGACGCTCACGCACATGGTAGGTGACAGCTGTCCATCTGAGCTTAACGTGGCTTGTTTTGTTTTTGTAAAATATATTTTTTTCATGTACCTCCTGTCATCCTCCTGCATTTGGGTTCAACACTCTGTATGGCAGAATACGACACACATATTGTTTTTTAAAGTGCTTTGAGCATCTTTATAAGATAGAAAAGTGCTAAATAAGTGCAGTCCATTTACTTCATTTTATTTTGACAGCAATATGACTCAAACATACTCAATCAAAGTCAGTCAAAGTTTATTGAATACATTTTCTCTATCTTTCATTTACATGTGGAACTTGCATCCCTGACATTTTGAATAAAAAGTGAGTGTGGTAAGTGATATGTTAGCTGTGGTAAGACCAATGATAAACAGCATATCAGGGTTTATAAATGTCCTGTTTTCAACAAGACGAGTCAGCAACACGTTTTAAGATACATTAGTCCCCTGCAGTGCCATGTGAGATAAGAAGTTCCTATGTTCAAGTCAAATAATTGTAAATGTTTACTGGGAGGAAATCAGTTAGTCACCTCAGTGATTGCAGGGTCACTTTGGGAGATTTCCATTTCCTTTAAGAAGCTGAATGAGCTAGCACAAACATAAGGAGATGGACAGAGAGATGGGAGAGCGTAAAGAGAGAGCAAGTTACAGAGAGGAGAGGACCATCCTTATTTATTGTTCATGCATTTTTAAACAGCAGAGCAGTGGGGTCAAATGAGTAAACAGGACTTAACCTAAGGGTGACAAGAAAGAAGGACGAGGCGCAGGAGAAATGGACAAATTGAGTTTGTCAGTGTTATCAGATGTAGAGAATGCAAACTTATAGGAAATTCATTAACTGATCAAGGGGACCTGTACCTCATTTGCAAAAATACTTACAATACATTAAATGGTATGCCATGTACCATATGCTGCATGTCCTGAAATTATTTTAATAAGGATCGAACCATGTAAAAATGAATTGTGTTCTGAAAGTGTTATGATGTGACATACCGGTAAATGTAATGTTCAGGATTATTTATTGTTCCCAATTCGCAAATGTACTAGGTTGAAAGAAGGGAACATTACAGTGTAAGAACAGAATACAGTACAGTACATGTTTTTTTTTTTCATGTGGCATGTTATTCTTCTGTGTGTGATTTTGCTGCAGTTTATCAGTGGCTTCAACAACAGCGTTTAGAGAGGACACCAGCATTGAGTTTGTTGTTGTCTGTTTCATACAAAACATCACAATAAGTAACAACCATGCATTGCACCGACAACATGCTTGAAAAAATAAGGATCAAAAGATATTAGTACAACAGAATGCACTGTATACAACTAGTACCTAAAAATAAAGTGAAAACGTTGTTGGTACTTGTTACGGTCACTGACCTCTAGGGGCTCTCTTTTCTTGAGGGAGCCCTCTCTCCTATTGTTTTTCAGTTGTACCTAGCTGCCACAGGTGAAAAGTGTTTGAGCTCGTCAGCCACCCCATAAAGAGCTTCATGCCCGAGATGTCAGGTCCCTTTGGTCTGGGCCTTGATCTGCTGTGATCTTGTCTGTGTGGTTTGTGGAAACTTAACTGGAGTTCATAAGAGGGAGCACATCACCCCCGCTCTGGCTTCACTCCACTGGCTGCCTGTTCATTTTAGAGTTCATTTTAAGATTCTTTTATTTGTTTTTAAAAGTTTAAATGGTCTTGCTCCATCCTACCTCTCTGAGCTGCTTCACCCATACTCTCCTGCTCGGTGCCTCAGATCAGCTGATCAGCTGCTTCTGGAGGTGCCGAGGTCCAAACGGAGGCTCAGAGGGGACAGAGCTTTTTCTGTTGCTGCTCCAAAACTGTGGAACGATCTCCCTCTTCCCGTCAGACAAGCTCCTTCACTGTCCAGTTTTAAAACTCTTTTAAAAACACATTTTTACTCACTGGCTTTTAGCACAGACTGATTTTGTTCTGCACTGTTTTTATTGTTTTTATTGATCTTAATGTTTTAACAACTGTTTTATTTTTATGTGTTTAAATGTTCTTGATTTTATGTACAGCACTTTGTTGCAGCTGTGGTTGTTTTAAAGGGCTCTATAAATAAAGTATTATTATTATTATTATTATTAACTGATCTTGCTGTGAGCACTTTTGGTGAAGTTTCTAAGTGCCTAACTAATGTTGTGTTTTTCTCTGTTCACAGGGGAAGCTGGTAGGGGTTCTCTGCCATTTCTGTTCTAACCTGTTTTCTCCTGTTTTGTGGATAGCTAGGGAGCTCAGCCTTTGTATTTTTAAGTTTACTTCTAGCTAGTTATATATTTTCTTTTTAGTTAGAAGGGGGTGTTTTGATTGTTGTTTTGGCCTTGGAGACCCTGAAGCTTAAAGCTTCCCTGTGTTTGTCTGTTTGTTTTTTTCTCTTTTGTACTTTGTAAAATAAACATGTTCTTTTATTGACATCAACTATTAGTTTTTTTTTAATGTTACACCCAGTGCCATATTTTTACCTGATTAGCCTCAGGGTGGGTTGTAACATAAGTGGGGGCTCGTGTCCGGGATAATTTATTAATTTGTGAAAATGGCACAGTTTAGTTTGAAGGAATTTTTAAATAATCCTACTGTACAACAGTTTGATGTCTGTAGAAAAGATGATTTATATGAACTTGCTTCATACTTGGGTATCCATGTGTCTAAGTCTTTGCTCAAAAGTGATCTAAAATCTCTTGTTTTTAGTAGTTTGGTCGAAAAAGGAGTGCTGTCACTGGAAGTGGATAAAAAGGATGCCACCTCATCTTTTGAAGCTGTTGATCAGCCTACAGTTTGTGCTGATGACAACATGGGGACACCTGCTGCAGCAAAACCAGAGGGAGGTAAACCACCACAGTCTCTCCCACGGTTTGAGCCTTTGTCTGCTGAGTCCACAGTTCTTTGTGATGGAGCTCGTTTAAAGGTGCGTCTGGCTCGACTTGAACTGGAAGCCAGAGAGAGGGAACGTAAGGATGACCTTGAGTTCAAGCTTAAATGTCGACAAATTGAAGCTGAAACTGCCATTAAAATACGTCAGCTGGAGTTGCAGGCTCATAAACCGACCACTGTTCACACTACAGATTCTGGTGGAGATGAAGCCGATAGGATTTCACCAGGTAAACCTTCCGTACCACATTCTACTTTTGACATCAGCAAGAATATTGCCCTGGTTCCACCATTCAGAGAGACAGAAGTGGAGGCATATTTTAATGCATTTGAGCGTATTGCGGTTGCCCTTCATTGGCCCACAGAAGTTTGGCCCCTTTTGTTGCAGTGCAAACTGACTGGTAAGGCACAGGAAGTATGTGCAGCACTCACAATTGAAGACAGTCTTGTGTATGACAAAGTTAAAGCTGCCATACTCAGGGCATATGAGCTAGTGCCTGAGGCATACAGACAACGGTTCAGAGCCTTAAGAAAATCCACTGCACAAACATTTGTTGAATTTGCAAGAGAAAAAGCAATGTTATTTGACAGATGGTGCCAGGCAACCAAAGCCACTGATTTTTCCTCACTACGTGAGTTGGTACTGTTGGAAGAGTTCAAAAACTGCCTTCCTGATCGTACAGTCTTGTACTTGAATGAGCAAAAAGCTACCACCTTACAAGAGGGAGCTATCTTAGCTGAAGAATTTGCCCTTACTCACAAAAATGTTTTTTGTAAATCTGATCAACCCCCTCGGGATAAAATGGGGAAAGATGTGCTACAGTCTCAGGTTAAGAACACTTCAAGCTCCAAATCCGAGAGACAATGTTTTTACTGTCATAAAATGGGGCATATTGTTTCTGACTGTTTGGCCCTTAAACGTAAACAGGCACCCCAACCACCAAAACCAGCTAAAGGGGTTGGCCTGGTTAAGACGCCGAGATCTTCCCCACATCTCTCAAACATGACTGAAGCTGATGACTGTTTTAAGCCCTTCATTTTTGATGGTCTTATCTCTCTAACAGGACTTCCTAAGGATGAGAAACCTGTGAGGATACTGAGGGACACTGGTGGTTCTCAGTCGTTCATCCTGTCCAGTTTTCTGCCATTTAATGCTGACTCCTCCTGTAATGCAAGTACAATAGTACAAGGAATTGGAATGACGTATGTACCGGTACCTTTACATTATGTTCACATAAAGTCCAAGTTGGCCTCTGGATGCTTCAAAGTTGCGGTGAGAAGCTCATTCCCTGTTCAAGGGGTTGAATTTATAATGGGGAATGATCTAGCAGGAGACAAGGTACTTCCTAATCCTGAGGTGGTGGATAATCCCAGTTGCATGATGGGTGAAGATGTGGTGTTGAAGTCCCATCCTGATGTGTTTTCTGTCAGTGTTCTTACCAGGTCCCAAGCTCGTAAGCTGAAGGAAGTGAATTTGGATGACTCTGTTCTTGGCTCTGCTTTGATGGAGGACAAGTTACCAGCAGAGGTCCTTTCAGGAACGGCACCCCTCAAGGAGGACTTTACCCCAAGATCAGAGGTTTTTCTCCCATTATCAATAACACATGAGAGTTTGAGCCAGGCTCAGAAAAGTGATGAAACACTTACTAAATGCTTTGGAGGTGTGTGTGATTCAATAAAGTGTGATCAAACCCATAAGTTTTATGTTGAGAATGGATTACTCATGAGAAAATGGAGTTCAAGGCTTGGCTTGCAACAGAAAGGTAGTGAAGAGGATTGGGGAGTAGTGCATCAAATTGTCATTCCTCAAGTTTATCGTGAACAAATACTGCAGCTAGCACATGGCCACTCATGGTCTGGTCACTTGGGAATCACTAAAACCCATGACCGTGTTCTACAGCATTTCTTTTGGCCAGGCCTCAAGAAAGATGTTGCCAGGTTCTGTAGGACATGTAAAGTTTGCCAAATAGTGGGTAAACCTAATCAAAGGGTTCCACCGGTTCCCCTTAAACCCATCCCTGCAGTTGGTGAACCTTTTGAGCGTGTTCTGGTGGACTGTGTGGGTCCTCTGGCCAGAACAAAGGCTGGTAATCAGTTTCTCTTAACTATCATGTGTGCTGCCACTCGCTTCCCTGAAGCTATTCCATTAAGGAGAATCACAGCACCTACCATAACAAAAGCTCTTTTGAAGTTTTTTGCAACTTTTGGTCTGCCTAAAGTTATACAGACTGATCAAGGCAGTAATTTTCAGTCCAAACTTTTCCAGCAAACTTTCCAGTCTTTTGGTGTTAAACACATTACTTCTAGTCCTTATCACCCTCAGTCACAAGGCGCACTTGAGAGATGGCACCAGACTATTAAGGCCATGATGCGAAAGTATTGTCTTGAGACAGGTAAAAAATACCTGGATGAAGGACTTCCTTTCTTGCTGTTTGCAGCCCGAGAAGCAAAGCAAGAATCTCTTGGTTTCAGCCCTGCTGAATTAGTTTTTGGACATGGTGTAAGAGGACCACTGAAGGTTCTGAAAGAACAACTCCTGTCGGCTGACTCACAGCCACAATCTAATGTGCTTGAGTTTGTCACCCAATGTTGGGAACGTCTTTACCATGCTTGTGCAATAGCAAGAAAGTCTTTGTCTGCTACCCAAGGGAAAATTAAAAAGCTATATGACAAAAAGACTGTACAGTGGTCATTCGAGCCAGGTGACGAAGTACTCATGCTGGTGCCCACACCTGGGCCATCTCTTGCAGCACACTTTGCAAGCCCATACGTGGTCAAAAGAAAAGTGAATGACACAGACTACATTATTCACACCCCTGATAGGAGGCGCCAAACACGTCTGTGTCACATCAATATGTTAAAGTTGTTTCACTCCAGAGAAGATGAACGCAAGGACTCATCTTGTGAGAACTCTCCCAAAACTGCATCCATCTCTCTTGTGTCTGGAGATGTCCACCCTGATGGTTTGAAAAAGTGTGATGAAGACCACTGTGGTAAACTCTCAAACTCTGTCATTCTTGACTCTTTGGATGCATATCTGTCCTATCTTCCCAGGGGTGAGAAGGAGGATGTGGAAGGCCTGATCCAGTTGTACCCTATGCTTTTTGGAGACGTGCCCTCTAGGACCTCGGTATTGGAGCATGACATTGATGTGGGCGACGCATCCCCCATTAAACAGCATGCATACCGTTGTTCCCCAGCCAAGAGGGAAATGATGGACAAAGAGGTTCAGTATTTATTGGAAAATGGTTTGGCTAAACAAAGTCAGAGCTCCTGGAGCTCTCCATGTCTTTTGACACCAAAGCCTGATGGTTCTCAACGTTTATGTACAGATTTTAGAAGAGTAAATGCAGTTACAGTCCCTGACTCGCATCCATTACCTCGTATGGAAGACTGCATAGACAGCATTGGTGCAACCACCTATATAACAAAGTTGGATCTACTGAAGGGCTACTGGCAAGTTCCCCTAACTGCCAGAGCTTCTGAAATTTCAGCTTTTGTCACCCCAGACCACTTCCTACAATATACTGTAATGGCATTTGGAATGCGAAATGCACCAGCTACCTTTCAGCGACTGATGAACACTGTATTAAGAGGAATTAAGAACTGTAATGTGTACTTGGATGACATTGTAATCTATTCCTCATCATGGAATGATCATCTTACCACTTTGAAAACTGTGTTTTCTCGTTTAGCCCAAGCCTCCCTCACCTTGAATCTGAAAAAATGTGAGTTTGCCAAAGCGGTGGTGACCTACCTTGGAAAGGAAGTGGGCCATGGCCAGGTACGCCCGGTAAATGCAAAGGTGGAGGCTATCCTAAACTACCCAAAACCCACCACAAGACGTGAGCTTCGGCGGTTCTTGGGTCTAGTTGGCTATTACCGGTGTTTCTGCAAGAACTTTTCAATGGTAGTGGCTCCTCTGACGAATCTGTGTAGTCCAAAGAAACCGTTCATGTGGACTACAGAATGTCAACATGCATTTGACTGTGCAAAGTCCTTACTATGCAGCACTCCTGTATTAGTAGCTCCTGACTTCAGCAAGGCCTTCAAGCTGGAGGTAGATGCGAGCGCTACTGGGGCTGGAGCAGTGCTACTCCAAGATGGACCAGATGACATCAGTCACACAGTGTCCTATTACTCAGTTAAGTTCAAGCCTCATCAATTGAATTACTCTTCAATAGAGAAAGAAGCCTTGGCCATGCTATTAGCTTTACAACATTTTGAAGTTTATGTCAGTTCACCAAGTTCTGTTATAGTCTATAGACCATAACCCATTAGTCTTCCTGAACCGCATGTACAACCACAACCAGCGGCTAATGCGGTAGGCTTTGCTGGCCCAAGAATATAACCTGGACATCAGACATAAAAAAGGTGTTGAAAATGTGATAGCTGATGTACTTTCCAGGATATAGTGCTGTAGTACAAATGATGTATGTTGAAGTGCTGTCCTTATTTAATGTAGGATTTTATGGGGGAGGGTGTTACGGTCACTGACCTCTAGGGGCTCTCATTTCTTGAGGGAGCCCTCTCTCCTAGCCTGGTTAAAACCAGACCCTTGTCCTTCACTTCGCTTCGTACTAGGGTCTGGACTTTCTCCATAGAGAAACGATTCTTGCTGGAGGCGTGGCCTCTACCTGAGGAACAAAACCATTGGATCTTAGAAAAATTTTGAACAAGGAAAGCATTCTGCTCCCTCCCCCTCTGTGCTCTGCCGAACTTGACTTCAGCTCCACCTCCTACTGCAGTCTCTCCCTGCCGCTGCATATTCTCTATGTTTATATGTAAATAAAACGTTCTAATAAAATAAAATAAAACCATGTAGTGCTGGTCCAGCACACCAGAAGACCAGAAAATATGCAGGGACTCGGGCAGCAACGTAAAACCCTAGTTTAATTATCTCGTGACAACCTCAGTCATTTCCTTATTCTTTGCACTCAGTGGAGAGAGAGGAGGAGGAGGAGGAGGAGGGAGCAATCACTTGACTTTTTGCAAAAAAAACAAAAGAAAACTCCAGATAAGGGATTAAGAAGGAGAATTTAACACATTTGTGTCACATATAAAACAGTCCAGCATCGCTTTGAATGAGAACATGCGAATGCTCGCTGGCTACGCACTGGGAAAGGTGGGGTGTGGGTTAGGGGCCAAAAACTCTGCCCCTTCTGTTCTCTGATTGGTCTGGTCAAAAATCAGCCGGAGAAATCGTTGTCTATGGGAGAAGTCCCAGACTGAGCAGTGAAGGGAAATGAGAATTGAGCGGAGCTGTGCAGGAAGGCGAGGGCCAGGCTACCTCTCTCCTATTGTTTTTCAGTTCTACCTGGCTGCCACAGGTGAAAAGTGTTTGAGCTCGTCAGCCACCCCATAAAGAGCTTCATGCCAGAGATGTCAGGTCTTTTTGTCTGGGCCGTGATCTGCTGTGATCTTGTCTGTGTGGTTTGTGGAAACTTAACTGATCTTGCTGTGAGCACTTTTGGTGAAGTTTCTAAGTACCTAACTAATGTTGTGTTTTTCTCTGTTCACAGGGGAAGCTGGTAGGGGTTCTCTGCCATTTCTTTTCTAACCTGTTTTCTCCTGTTTTGTGGATAGCTAGGGAGCTCAGCCTTTGTATTTTTAAGTTTACTTCTAGCTAGTTATATATTTTCTTTATAGTTAGAAGGGGGTGTTTTGTTTGTTGTTTTGGCCTTGGAAACCCTGAAGCTTAAAGCTTCCCTGTGTTTGTCTGTTTTTTTCTCTTTTCTACTTTGTAAAATAAACATGTTCTTTTATTGACATCAACTGTTAGTTTTTTTTATGATACACCCAGTGCCATATTTTTACCTGATTAGCCTCATGGTGGGGTTGCAACAGTACTCTTACAACGCTACACATATTAGAACAATGTAATATTTAAATTAAATTCATTGTCAGTGGTGGGATGTAACTAAGTACAAGTACGTTGTTACTGTACTTAAGTACATTTTTCATGTATCTGTACTTTACTTACCGGTAAGTAGAATTAAATGTGGGTACTTTTACTTTTACTCCACTACATTTTACACAAAGTATCTGTAATTTCTGCTACATTTCTATAATGTGTTGTGTTACACGTTACATTCATGTTTCAGTTTTTTTATTTGTCCGTTAGTTTGAAAGTAACCAATGGTGAGAGGGGAGTTGGTCCATTGAATCACTGACAAGTGGGCAGGTAACATTAGACCCACCTTCTAGAAGAGCTGGACCAGTGATGGACCAGTGATGTATATTCTAGTATACATGTCATTGAGCTGGGAGCACCCACAGCACCACTAACACACCCAAAATGGATTCCACCGTGGAGATTCAGTCAGAAGATACACAACAGCCTTATTGAAAGATTATTGAAAGACTACTGAAATATTATTGAAAGACTATTGAAAGACTATTCATTACAACAGGACTGATTCTCTCTCCCAAAAGAGCCAGACTGGACTCAAAAAACTTTGAAAACCAACTTCTTCTGAACTTGAACAATAAATTCTTGCTGCAATATTAAAATGTGTCAGTTCATGGGATGTTAGGACAGGACAGGAGACAAGAGATGTCTCCAAATGACTTGACACTCTGGTCCAAGTTTTGAAAATGGTGTCAGGAAGTAAAAATATTGTTTATTATTGACCCATTACAAGGTTGACTAGACAGTATTTTAACTAGAGTTGAAGACAAACTGGACCTGAAATGATCAGAGCCTGTTCCTTTGTTAGGTCTAATGCTCCTTTTTTTCTGTCAGACAACTTTTACTTAAATGTGTTTACTGCAGTTAAAATGACACACTGGTGGTTTTGTTTTGTGTAATGATATTGTAGATCATTACATTAGGTAATACATTCAGCAAGTACTTTTACTTTAGTACTTTAAGTTTTTTTAAAAGCAAGTACTTATTTACTTTTACTTAAGTAAAAATATTAATATGGTACTTCTACTTTTACTAGAGTACATTTTTGACTGTTTATTTGTACTTTTATTTAAGTACAGTGTTTGAGTACTTTCTCTACCACTGACCCCTGTACCGAAATACAGTGAGATTATGTTCATACTATTGTCTGAAAGATGAGCGGAGTGCATGTTGCTGCTGCTCTTAAGAGCGCGGCCCCTTATTCTTTTAGATAGAAAAAAAGTGTAAAGGCTATGAGAAGAGGATAGAAAAAAAGATCTCTTCATACCTTGTCCTTATCAGGACACGATTTAAGACATCAAAAACCTCTACCAGCAAGAACATTTATAGACACATTACATATGCATTTAATAATAATAATAATAATAATAATACTTTATTTATAAAGCCCTTCAAAACAACCACAGCTGCAACCAAGTGATGTACACGTAAAATCAAGAACATTTGAACACATAAAAAATAAAACAGTTGTTAAAACATTAAGATCAATAAAAATAAAAACAGTGCAGAACAAATTCAGTCTGTGCTAAAAGCCAGGGAGTAAAAATGTGTTTTTAGAAGAGTTTTAAAAATGGACAGTGAAGGAGCTTGTCTGATGGGAAGAGGGAGATCGTTCCACAGTCTTGGAGCAGCAACAGAAAAAGCTCTGTCCCCTCTGAGCCTCCGTTTGGATCTCGGCACCTCCAAGAGCAGCTGATCCGCTGATCTGAGGAACCAAGCAGGAGAGTTTGGGTGAAGCAGCTCAGAGAGGTAGGATTTGATGACAAGACTGTGAGATTTGTCCATGAAGCACTTCCGTACAGCCCATAGTCGTGATAAGATGTTGGTGTCAGTTGGTACAGTTATGATACGTATTCACAGAAGTTCTCGGG
>JBBPBX010003751.1:30431-45703 GCA_038048925.1 Garcialebias charrua
TATATATATATAGAAAGAGAGAGAGAGAGAGAGGAGGAAAATCTCCACTGCACCATCCATCAGGAATCACTGTGTCATGTTTTGTGTGTGCGTGTGTGAAACTGTTAATTGTGTGTGAATTATAAAAAAAATTAATTAAAAGAGTGAAAGACAAAAACATGCTTGAATAATTGTGCAGGTACTCTGCTGTGATGCTGCATGATAGGAGCTGCAGGATGATGACATCTGCTTCTATTCCCAACCTGCTGACCTGCTGTCATCAACTTTAGATCCTGTAGTTGTAAAAAGTTTTGTGAGGAGTTTGTAGAGGTGAGTTGCCACTTTGTTTAGACGTATTAGCACAGTGAGGTAAGAGACTTGTGGTTTGGTTAATTTTATTTTTCTTCAGGTAAGAGAAAATACAATGGTTTGCTTTGTTTGTTGTTTTGGTCTGAAGTTGGTAAGACTCCACAAAGTCAATAATTTCACTATTGTAAATAAAATCACTCTTTTATCATGACTTAGTGGCTGCTTGAGTGGTGCAGAAGGTGGAATCACCCATAATTAATAGCGTCCCGACGGCTGTTATTGTGCTGGAGTGTAACATCACACAAACACTCCATCCATCTGTTCCTGGCCTGGCCCTTCACTCAAATTTTAGAACTCAGTGTGGCCCGCGTGGCTAAAAGTTTGCCCACCCCTGTGCTAAACAACAGTGTGATATAATACAGCAGGAGTGTCAAACTCACTTACAAAAGGGGGCCAAAATTAAAACCTTTTTCAAACTAAGGGCCAATTCAGAAACTACATTAACTCAAATAAGATACCCAACATCTTATCTTGGTCACAGGCTCCTCAACAAGAGTTTGATTGGTCTCATTTGATGTTCTCTGTTGTTCTTTCGACATCATAATCAAAGATTAGTGGAAAAATGTAAGTGATGGAAGTATTTTACGTTTCACATATCATCTTGAGGGCCATATAAAATGTCAACAAGGGCCACATTTGGCCCCCAGGCCTTGAATTTGAAACATATGTTATACATCTTGATGCATAAACAGCAGCCTGGACATGAATCTGTTGTGAGCAGATGGGTACAGCAGCTTAAAAGCCAGAAATCAGCAGCATGGATAATCAGCAGCCCAGATAAGGTGACATATTTTTTTATTTTTTTATTTTTTTATTCATTTTATAAAAATAAACACATAACAAACACATGTATCTAATAAAAATAGAAAATTAAAATTAAAACGAAAGGCAGCAGAAAGAAGAAAAAATCTTATTATATCTGCCCCTTTTCAAAACAATCAATTCAAACAATAATTATCTATAAGTAACAAAAAATGAATAACTCATCTCCATTTACCAATTTCAACGCATTACACATTAAACCACTTCATATATAATTCTTCAACAATTCACTTTCGATCATTTTCTTGAACACAAACATTGACATAGCTTTTTTCACATCACACTCCAAGTTGTTCCACAATCCAACTCCCTGGACTGAGGTAGACCGTCCCTTCAAACTAGTTCTATATTGTGTCTTTACAAATATTACATCAGTTGCCTTTAGATTGTAACAGCTTGATCTTTTAACAAAATGTGTCTGAATATTTAAGGGTAGTGCATTATTATGAGCTTTATACATCACCATTAAAATCACCTATTAATGTGGCATTATGTACAGTGTGCTGGTGAAGATTCTCAGTCGTCCAGGACATGATGAAATCAAAAAAAGGCGTTCAATACAGGATCAACTGGACTTTATTTGTTGCAGAAAACGTTTCGACTTCTGTCCAGAAGTCTTTTTCAATTCAATTATGTACAGTGATTTTTCAGGTTAGGGATTTATGAGTCTAGCGGCTTCAGGGTAGAAGCTGTTCTTCAGTCTAGTGGTTCTACACTTAGTGCTCTGCAACCTTCTGCCTGAGGGGAGCGGGGCAAAAAGTGTGTGTGCTGGGTGAGTGGGGTCCTTCACAATGCAGGTGGCCCTCTTCCTATGTCTGGAGGTGTAGATGTCCGTGATCGTGGGGAGACTGACTCCAACAGTTCAGCCTTCATCACTCTCTACAAAGCTTTTCTTCCTGCAACTGTGCAGCCTCCATGCCACACGTTGATGCTGGAGCACAGGATGTTCTCGTACCTATAGGTGAGGACTGCACTTCCCAGTCCAGGTCGTCTCAGCCTCCTGAGGAAGTAGTCTCTGATGTGCTTTCTTGATCAGGCTGGTGGTGCTGTTGCCCCAGCTGAGGTTATTCAGGTGCACACCCAAGTACTTGTAGCTTGAGACCACTTCCACCAGATCCAATGTTCAGGTATGTATGTTTGCTCCTTCTGAAATCCACAATCTCCTTTGTCTCATTCATATTGATGGGGAAGTTCTTCCTGAACCAGCTCTTCAGGTGTTCCACCTTCTGCCTGCAGCTGGACTCATCCTTGTTTGTGATGCATTGAACCACTGCTGTATTGTCTGCAGACAGCCTGAATGGGTAAGTGCTGTGATGCTCTGGTAACAGGTGTGTTAAACCCACATGCAGGAAGGCTACAGGAAAATCCAGGTAAAAAAAAGTTCAAGTAACCATTTATTTTCAAACGACAACTTCTTTTTTTTTTTTTTCATTTATAGATGGCCTCCCTTCTCACCTTATAGCCATCCTCTCACACCAACATGTGTTTTTTTAATAGAGAGAAAGAAAAGATAGAAAGTAAGACAACAAAACAATAATTATCCACAAAAAAGAGCACAAGGCAAACACACCCAACCTCCGTCCGCAATCCTGCAAAGCACATGACAGAACACAGCAACGAAACATACATGCATAAATACTACAGTATTTTCTGGTGTATAGGTCGCACCTGTGTATAGGTCGCATTGTCCAATTATCACCAATAGATTGGAAAAATCCCTAGATAGGTCGCACCGGTGTATAGGTCGCACCTACGTTTAGCTCTGCTGCAAATGTCTGCCACAGGAGCGCACAGCAAGGCTTTTAAGAAGATTAACACTTAAAAACAATTATTTGTTTGATAAAAATTATAGCAAATATATGTCTGAGCTGAACTTTTCCTTAATAAATGAACGTAATTGTGAAATGAGCTGGATTTAAAAATTTGTTTCACCGAAAGTGATAACAAGCCATATATAGGTCGCACCTGAGTATAGGTCGCAGGCCTTGAAAAAACCCATAAAAAGGTGCGACCTATACACCAGAAAATACGGTAATAATATTCATGACCTTGCAGTAGATTTCTATAAATAAACATACCCATACCTACAAATATATATACAGTATACATACATATGCATTCATATCACATATCCATCTACATATCTGCATATGATATCTACATATACATCCCTGCATCCATTTGTGTGTGGTTGTGAGCATGCATAAGTGAATAAGGTTCCTCCAATAGAACACTCAGCAGCGACTGTGAAGCATCAGAGATCCGTCCCTCCAAAGCCAGAGGCAGACGAAGGGGCGATCAAAGCCAAGACCCCAAGAAGGACCCCGAGCCCAGAGTCCCCAGGGCCACCCGAACAGGACGAGCCACTCGCCCACTCCCCAGATCCGACCAAGGGGAAGAACCGGACGAGCTCCACCAGCGGCCACATACAATGACCCCCGGGGGGCCAACAGCGACAAGCCCACAGGCCCCCGCCGGAGCCCGCTGAACTGACGTAGCCCCAGGCCCGGGCACCGAGGCCAGGGGACGCCCACCCCTCAGGCCCAGACCCGATAGGACCAGAGGAACTTCAAAACGGTGATAGGGCGTAATGTACTAGTATTCACCAAGGACCCAAAAAATGCCACCACACGCAGAATAAAGCATTTACAGGCTTGATTTTACATGAAGACTACGGCTCTGGACACTGGACCTGGGACTGATAGTAGATCTGAAGCAGAGAGAGACAGGTGAGTGACAGGGGCAAGGCAGGTCAGTTTTAACTCAGAATGAAATTAGACCAACATGTCTTCACTGAACAAACCGATTAGAGAAATCAGCAGGCAGAGCAGAATCCAGAGGGCCAGGCGGGGGTCAAACCATAAGATCTGAGAGCAACAACTTATCAGACAAGGGTCAGGCAAAAACAGGGGGTTCAGAAGGCAGAAACGGGTCAGGTTTCTTAAGAGCTTGCTGCTTGAAAAGGCTGGATCTCGTTGACTGGAAGCTTCAGGTAATCCTGCACTTATGCTGTGGCTGGGAGATGTTTATACACAGCTTGAGTTATTTAGGCAGACACAGATGAGCTGGGATAAGTGATAGGAGTTGAAGGTAATGGTAAGAAGAGCAATGAGAAATGGAAAACCATTAAAAAAGGGGGGTGGAGGGTAACATGACATGAACAGTCCAGAGACATGAATCATGACACAGGGCAGCTAACATACTTTGTTTTTGATGTACATGGCAGTAGACAAATGACCACACCAGGAAATACCAATAGAATAGACAATCTGGAGACAAATGACAAGACACAAGGGAGCTAAATATATTTGCATGCTAATGAGGACAATTAACAGACACCCGTATACATTGGACGTAGGTGAGACATGGGCTGAACACAAGAAGGAGGAACACTGAGGGGTGAATGAAAACATGAGGAAACAGAAACGACAGGACAAAACCCAGAAACCCTACAGGTGTGCAGTCATCTGTGAGCAGAGTGAACAGGAGGGGGGGCTTAACACACAGCCCTGAGGGGAGCCAGTGCTGTACGGTGAATGAAGGGTCTTTACTTAAACCAAACTGCTTCTAGAGCTTTCAGGTCACCTACATGTTAAAAAACATACATACAACCATAAATGCAATACACAAAATAGTAGTAACACATAGCTTAGAAAACAATTCAACCTTAAACTATTAGTTTTACATTGTTGTACAATCAACAGGAAATGAGAACACATACTGATTGTTCACAAGATTAAAAGAGGAAATATCGGCTAAATCCCTATATGAGTCTTTCTGTGTGCAGTTTGCATGTTCTTCTCGCGCTTGCAGGGTTTTCTCTGGGTACTCCGGTTTCCTCCCACAAAACAAAAACCTGCATGTTAGTCTTCCTTCAGGCCCAGGTCTCCCTTGCAAAATAGATCTGTGATCTCAATGGGATTTGCCTGGTTACATAAAGGTCAATAAATAAATAAATAAAAAGTCATTTTCCACACTCAACTGATTTAGTTAGCATTTTGGAGAGAAGAAAAACATGTTAATCTTATAAACTGAAAATATTGAAGCTCGGAGGACAACAGGAAGCAGGTGTTTTTGTTACTGCCTGTCTTTAACAATCCTGTTTCTAAAGGAGGACTTTTACTTTTTAAATTGTGCTCAAAGTTGGCATTGCTAGTGCAGGCAATATATTTTCATAGCAGCAACAAAACTATATTGTTCATTTATTTAACGTCACCCACTGATCCCTCAATAGGTAACCCAGCAGCATGTGGAGGCAGATTTTTTGACGCGCCGCGTAGCGGTGACGCATAATAGATGCGACTTAAATAAAGGTGCGACACGTTTATGGATTTTTACAATTTATTGCCAATAATTGGACAAAGCGACTTATAGAAAGGTGCGAGTTATCAGGCGGAAAATACGGTACTTGTATGTGCGCCATGATTCCTAATACTCACTAGTTCTAGATTTCCCAGAGAATACATTTTTATGACACAAGCATTTAGTAAAAATGTCCTGCAGTAAACACAAATGTTTGTTTGTAGGTAAAATGCCTGTGTTTAAATCATACCCATGCAAAAGGATTTTATTTTCCCACAGTGGAGGACGTGTTGGACAAGTACAGATCTGTTAACAATGGTTGTACTCCATCTCTGATACCGTACAAACTGTGCAAAATGTCCAAATGTATCCTACAAAATAGTCTCAATAGCCAAATATAAATGGTTTACTGTTTTTGAAATCTTGCAAACCATCATATATGTATTTATAGGTTTTGCAGACCCGTTTTGGAGTCACTTGGAAATGAGGACATTTTGTAAAGCTCCAAGGGACATTTTAATTTTCTATCTGGCATTTAGACATTGCAGTCACTCAGCACACCGCAGATTATGAAACGTCGCCAAACAGACGGTGACATTCAAGTATGATTTTTTTCTTTTTCGTTTTTTTAACTATTCTTATTTTGTTATTTCAATTTCAAAACCAAAAATACCTAACAGTGCAGGACATAAAAACAACAACAAAAAAATTAGTAGGTCAATTTAAAACGACAACTTAAACGCCAAAATGAGCACAATTAGGATTTTACAAGCATCAGTAACAATGATGACAACTGTTCCAAGGGTTTGCCCTGAGTTACTGATGTTAGCTCCAATTCTACATCCCCACCAGGGGTGTTTACACAGCAGCCAGGCAGGTCACTGTCCACAGCAGAATTGAAGTTTGTGGTTGTTATGTCTGCAGTTTAGTTTAGGTAGCTGAGATTGGTCAAATGCAGTTTAAAGATGCCCTCACACTTGTACAGGAGGTAGCTTACTGTCCACATGATCCCTTTGAAAGCAGCCCTCAGTGACAGAGCTTGTTTATTGAAGAGTTGGTGGTCTTGACCCGCTGATGGTGCTTGCTTGTGTGTGTAATCAAGAAGAGATCTCCTGTGACCTGACCTTTTCTCCTGAACCATTTACTCAGCAGGACCCCTCTGTAGCACTTGGCTTTGCATACTATGGTTACCACAGACAGTGAAAAACAAAAACTAAAACAGTCAATATATGGGTAAAATGTGAGCAGAAAAACAAGATGCAATGCCAAAAAAGTGACATAAAAGAATCAAACAATTATAAAAGCTAATTTTTTATAAACAATACAAATATCTGGAGACTAGTGAAGCCCAGTGCAGTTTGTTGTGTTACTCCTGATAGTGTCACTATTTCTGTAGGAACCTGTAATTTTCTATAGTGAATGTTCAGATTGGTATTGATATAGTTATACTTCAAATACAATTAAAATACAAAAACATATACATATGAATACTGTATACTGTATATGAATCAATGAACCCATAAAGTACCAGGTATGTACCAGGTTGTGTTGGGAATTGCTAGCATTTTTTTCTTATTATTTTTCTATGTTGTAATTTTACCTTTTAATAACTTTAGGTCTTCAAAAAAAATAAAAAGCATTAAATTATGTCACTACAATGAGGACTATCTTCCCCGCCTTTAAGGGTAAAGTCACTTTTACACTCAGCACTTTGGCCAACAGTGTTGTTTTTAAAGTACTTTATAAATAAAGTTCTATTATATTGTATTCTATACAAAAAAAACTGTAGAGTTTTTTTTTTGTATTTTTCAAAAATTGTACTTGATAATTTATTTGTTTCTGTAAACCGATTCAAAGTTGTAATGACAGTAAGTGCAGAAAAACAATGCACCGGTCTGACAATACATAAGCTTAGTGAAATAAAGGCAGAATAATAGTGATATCTAAACTATAACAAGCAACATTTGTTTTATTTAATGTCCCAGTGTGTTCAGGACAATCCCTTAAATCCTTTTTAAGAGTCTATTTGTGCCATGCGCTCCCAAAGTACAGGTAAAGGTTTAAACTCAGCAGATTAGTATGAAGAAGGTTTATTTTAAATGAGTGTGAAGTGCTTTTTCTGGCACATTAATCAAGCTGAGATAAGTAAGCATGATAGATACATAAAATAAGTAAAACCTTCAGGAACAAGGTTTTCAAATGTAGCTTAAATGATGCATCTAGGAGGCAGGGATAATAAATAGTTACATATTACTTGGTGAAGATGTCACTGGACAATGCTGAATTAGCTAGTAAAGGTGAAATTATGATGGAGAAAGAGGTAATCTGGTTGTATTAGAGTCTGATTCCTGAGTAGCTGAGGAAGTAGGAGAAAGAGTGGGAAGAATGTAAAAAACAAAACAAAAACAAAACTGAATCTACCGACTACAACACCCTCCAAAAAAACAATACAGAACAAACATACAAATAGGTAAGCATGCCCAAAATAATTTAGTTTTGTGTTTCCTAAAGATAAATACTTGGGTGTACACTTGAATGATAACCTCAGCTGGAGCAACAACACCACCAGCCTGATCAAGAAAGGTCATCAGAGACTCTACTTCCTCAGACGGCTGAGACGAGCTGGTCTGAGCAGCCCAGTCCTCACCTCCTTCTACAGGTGTGCAGTGGAGAGCATCCTGTGCTCCAGCATCAATGTGTGGCATGGAGGCTGCACAGTTGCAGAGAGGAAAGCTCTACAGAGAGTGGTGAAGGCTGCACAGAAGTCTGTTGGAGTCAGTCTCCCCACCATCACAGACATTTACACCTCCAGATGCAGGAAAAGAGCCACCTGCATCATGAAAGACCTCACTCACCCAGCACACTCACTCTTTGCCCCACTCCCCTCAGGACGGAGGTTGAGGAGCATCAAATGTAGAACCACTAGACTGAGGAACAGCTTCTACCCTGAGGCTGTTAGACTCATGAATAAATAAATAATAAGAATAATCACTGCAAAATATCACATCATGCTGATGCTGATCTGTTTTCTTGTTGCTGTGTTCATCTGTGACCATCTGCTCATACAGACTCATGTTCGTGCTGCTGTTTATAATGATGTTTTTCTACTACATTAGGGCTTAGTGTATTACTAGTTGATGTTTTTCTTAGTTAATCCTAGATGTTATTACTGTTTTTCTCTTGCATTTGTTGTTGGATGTAACTGGACCCTGTGTACATAATCTCGTTTTCATCACATGTACCACATGCGGTACAAATGACAATAAAGACTCTCTGACTCTGATAAAGGGCTCTCTCTGTAGCTTTTGGTTGCTATTCCCAGGTGCCAGAATGTGGTCAATATTGTTTTGACCTGGCTCTGCATGTGCCTGTCTTAGCAAAATATGTTGAGGTTGACAAGTTTTACTAAAAATATCAGGAAGTAATTGTTGGATGTGTACAAATGTTAACCTCTGAACTTGCAGAGCATTGTTTGACTTTTATGTTGCTGCATACTACAAGTTATTCAACATGTCTGAACCATTGTTGTTCCATAAAAAGCATCTACAAGCATAGTATTAATGAGGAGGACATTTAGTTTGTGGGAGTTAGGTTCTTCTGCAGCTTCTGAAGTTTCAAGATGGTGCCAATCAACCACACTTGTGACTCATTCCGTTGACAAATGCCAGGATTACTTAAGTCTGCAGAAGAGCTATATTCCCCACTGGAGCATTACATGCCTACCAGTATTTGTGCTTCTCGCTTCTACATGTGATTAAGTGCGATAGTTAAATGACCTGATTTAACCTTTTTTTGTTATCTACCTGGATGATTGAGACTACAAACCTCTTTAAACTTACCTTGTGCTAGTAAGATGTGAACTAAGAAAAATGTTAGTGCAAAAAATGCTGTGACCGTGATCCCTGGTCACAGCATACCTCGTTGTGTCCCTGGGCAAGACACTTAACCCCGAGATGCTCTCGGTAGGACAGGCAGCGCCTTGCATGGCAGTCTAGCGCTACCGGTGTATGAATGTGTGTATGAATGGGTGGATGGCTGGTGCTGTAAAGTGCTTTGGGGCCCCTCAAAGGGGGCTGGAAAGCGCTATGTAAGTAAGCTCCATTTACCATTTACCATTCAACTAAAACTACACTA
The DNA here is from genome assembly GCA_038048925.1 of Garcialebias charrua. Lineage (NCBI taxonomy): Eukaryota > Metazoa > Chordata > Actinopteri > Cyprinodontiformes > Rivulidae > Garcialebias > Garcialebias charrua. Next base: position 40,038 of record JBBPBX010003751.1, read on the forward strand.
AGCATTAGTAGTATAAAAACATGCACAGCTTTACAGTAATCTGGCCGATATAATATAGTATTAAGGTAATACTACATCATCTGCCTCTTTACTTCTTGGTTCCCTTGCCCAGTACATCAAACCAGTTCTTACATATGTGGGGGTCCTAAGTGATATTGATCTTAAATTTGACTGCCAGATAAAGGCAAATGTTAAACTTATGTTACCTTTTTTAAATTATTTTTTACCCTGTTTGAATGTAACGGTTCAAGTCTGAGAGTTTAAAGTTAGGGCAGACAGCACAGGTTGTCTTGTATTGTATTTGCAAGTTATTCTTCCAAGCCAAGGTGAAAATTGTTGTGTGTGTCTGTTGGTGTGTGAATGGTTCAGGATTCAGATAGGAGCAGACCTTCCAGCCACAGGGGCAGAATAACACCCTGAGGCCCTGCTGAATCAATGGTAGTCTACCCATTGATTCTACAAATGGGAGATGTGATGTACCTAAGTACTTAGGAAAGATGACAGAGTCACCTGTGGATGAAGTCAGTAGAAGGAGAGAATGGCAGAGCAGGGGCCTCATGTATCAACGGTGCGTATGCACAAAAACCTTGCATACGCCATTTTCCACGCAAAACTCCGTATGTATCAAAACAGAACTGAACGTGGAAATGTGTGCAGCCCCACGCCAGCTCCAGGGTTGGCGTACGCACGTTTCTGTGGTTTTGGTTCCATTGGCGACACCTAGAGGTGATTCTGAGAAACTGTTCATGATGTGAAAATCATCATTGTTCACACCAAACACACATGATTAACAATTATTACATCCACATGGACGCAATTAGAATATAACCTGCAAAAAATATAAAAAACAGAAAGACTGAATAGTTTTGCACAGCTTAAATTCTTGTTTTTTGTTCATTTTTAGCTGTTTTAGCAGTTGAAGAACGTGATGCATGATGGGACAAGACGACGTTCCTCTGTTGCAGGGTATATTTAAATGAAAACAACGTTTTCTTTTTTTATTCATTCCAGATTTAAAGAACACAAGAAAACTATTTTTTTAAAAAACACAAGAAATCCTCTGCTTCCTTTCATTTCATGTATTGTTTCATTTCTTGTTGTTTTTTCTAAATAGTTTTCTTGTGTTCTTTAAATCTGGAATGAATATAGAAAAAAAAACGTTGCGGGAATTGAACTCATGAAGTTCGGGACGAAAGGCGAACGGGCTACCCAGTGACCTATCTAGGCATGTTGTTACGGTCAACTTCTCGTTTAAAAGTGCTTGCCTACGCGTGCCAAACAAAACCTTTTTCCGTGCCTCTCTACCTCACTCAGAAGTGTCTCCAGTTCACAGTCCGTGAAGTTCCTCTTTTTTCCACGTTTCGACATGATTTGCAATAGAGCAATGACGACATTCCTCTCGTGCAGGGCATATTTAAATGAATTTGCATATTTATATGGAGGCGTGTCAAAGGCGGAGTCGGCCACTCTCTCATGTGCGCTCAATTCCACGTTGATTGTGATGTACAAAAGCAATGTGCGTGGATTCCGGCGTACGCACAGTTTGATACATCTGGATTTTTTTGTGCGTACGCCGTTTTCTGGATTTGACCGTACGTCACTTTTCAGTAAGAAGTCCACGCAAGTCTTTGTACATGAGGCCCCAGGGGGGAGAGACCGGGTTTTTCTTAATGAGGAATAAAGACATTTAAAACATACAGCAGGACCCATGCAATATTTAAATTTTGCAATACTCTCAAAGTACTTTATGGATGGAGTTTGAGAAACAGGGTAATAATCACAGAGGCAGGTGATATCTTTGGCACAAGCATAATGATGGAGGACTTGAGGCACACATGAACTGAAGTGAGCTGCGGGAAAGGTTGAAAATATCCAGGAACACTCCTGCCAGCTGGTCAGCCCATAACTTTAGAGTTTGGCCTGACGCCTAGTCTGGTCCTGGGGCCTCATGTATCAATGGTGCGTACGCACAAAAACCGTGCGTACGTCATTATCCACGCAAAACTCTGTATGTATCAAAACAGAACTGAACGTGGAAATGTGCGCATTCCCACGCCAGCTCCAGGGCTGGCGTACGCACGTTTCTGTGGTTTTGGTTCCTTTGGCGACACCTACAGGTGATTCTGAGAAACTGTTCATGATGGGAAAGTAATTATTATTCCCACCAAACACACATGATTAACAATTATTACATCCACATGGACGCAATTAGAATATAACCTGCAAAGAATATAAAAAACAGAAAGACTGAATAGTTTTGCACAGCTTAAATTCTTGTTATTTGTTCATTTTTAGCTGTTTTAGCAGTTGAAGAACGTGATGCATGATGGGACAAGACGACATTCCTCTGTTGCAGGGTATATTTAAATGAAAACGTTTTACTTTTTTTTAATTCATTCCAGATTTGAAGAACACAAGAAAACTATTTTAAAAAAACCCACAAGAAATCCTCTTTTTCCTTCATTTCATGTATTGTTTCATTTCTTGTTGTTCTTTCTAAATAGTTTTCTTGTGTTCCTTAAATCTGGAATGAATAAGAAAAAAAAAACATTGTACCATGTGAGAATTGAACTCATGAGCTTTGGGACGAAAGGCTACCCCACTGACCTATCTAGGCATGTTATTATTGCATGGTCAACTTCTGATTTAAAAGTGGGTGGTTCGTTCCAACCCCCCTTGCCTACGCGTGCCAAACAAAACCTTTTTCCGTGCCTCTCTACCTCACTCAGAAGTGTCTCCAGTTCACACTCCGTGAAGTTCCTCTTTTTTCCACGTTTCGACATGATTTGCAATAGAGCAATGACGACATTTCTCTCGTGCAGGGCATATTTAAATGAATTTGCATATTTATATGGAGGCGTGTCAAAGGCGGAGTCGGCCACTCTCTCATGTGCGCTCAATTCCACGTTGATTGTGATGTACAAAAGCAATGTGCGTGGATTCCGGCGTACGCACAGTTTGATACATCTGGATTTTTTTGTGCGTACGCAGTTTTCTGGATTTGACCGTACGTCACTTTTCAGTAAGAAGTCCACGCAAGTCTTTGTACATGAGGCCCCTGGGCTTTAAAAAATGAAACTCTGCCTATTTTTAATACATTCAGTTCAACAATTGTGCAGAATTAGCTGACTGTGATCCCCAACATATATTTGACACACTATCAGATTGTGCAAAATTTGTGTTTTAAACACTGACAATAATGACTGGAGTCAAATCTAGCGGTCACATTTTAATGAAAGTATCATTAATTACCTTTTGTAGCTAGCCTAGTTCAAAATGTGTGCCAAAGAAATATAACCATACAAAACTGAAAAAAAAAAAAAAAAAACCTGCTATAACTAAATTCAAGTCAGTTTGGCAAATAGTGAGCTATAATTTGATATTGTAGTAGATGAGAGTCATTCACAACACAAACTTTAAGCACAATAAATCTCTCTCACTAAGATTGTCATTTTAAAAGCTTAACAAAAACAGATAAAAATTCACAGTTTCTTAACATAAAAATATTTTAGTTTAAACATCTGACAAGAAAGGCAGACTATAATGTTTGGTCTTTAAAACCAGCATTTGGATAAGGGTTCAGCAGCACATTTTTTAGTCTTGTATGTGTACACTGAACGTATGCACACGTGCACAAAAGAGTACACAAGTCATAATGACTGACTGCTGTCTTTGTAAATATATTTCAGAAAAAGTATCTTCAGCGCAAATTCAATTTAAAATTTCAATAAATTAGTTCTTCCAGTTCTCTCGGGTTTCGTCCTACACATCAAGCTGTGCTCTCCGTCATATACAAATTGGATGCTTTTACACAGCTTGATGTGCGATTACTGGCAGACACGAGAGATTGCTGCAATCAAACACCTTGAGACTCACTGCAGCTGATACATCAGGCAACCATTCAGGTCTATGCCCCAGCCAGCCCCAGTGAATAGCTCACTCCTGCACCAATAATAGGGTTTTCATGTTGAGCAACCTCACAGGGGTGAAGTAGCAGAACCTGCAAAGTCAATTTCTCCCTGCTTATTAAATCACCCAGAGCACAATCAGCAGCAGGGTGCTGAAAACAAACATCCTGCTGATGCTGTGAGATAGAAAGTGTTAGTACAATTCTTAGAAGAGAATATTATGACCGAGGAAACAAATGATTCAATTTTTGCTCCGACAAGAAAAAAGTACTGACAGCAACCTAAGGTTTAAAATGGTATTTCAGATTTTATGAGGTGGGGTTTTTGTGGAAAGTAGGTATAGGTTACAGTCTATTTTTCAATGTACAGTATTGCAATGCTGACATGAGAAATTCTGAATTAATTTAAAAATGTCAAAAACAGATTTTTTTTATTGTTAATAACATCATGTTAGGGAACACAAATGGTGGAAAGAGCAGAGCTGTGGAAACATTAAAGAAAGCAGGTAAGACAATTCTAACATGTATTCAGGAGTTTTACTTCTCAGAAAGTGTTGGAAGTGTGATTAGGAATGCATTGATAAGCGTTTTTTATAGTGACATTGCTGCCCTCTGAATTGTAATTGAAATGTGATGTGCCTAAAGATTCCCACTCTTAGTGAACAAACTTATGAACAATCAATATATTGCCTGTATTGGATATCTTTTTGAAACCAGCCATTAGGGAGCACAAGCCAACGTATCTCTTGTGTCAGTTTCAAGCCCAGGTACATGAGGGTCATGCCAGGAAGGACATCTGATGTAAAACACTGCCAAAACTAATAAGTAAGTTCATCTAATTGAACCATACCTGATCGGTCGAGGTCTGGGCTAACAACAACCGCCACCAGTGCTGTCGACAAACATGGTGCTGATGAAAATTTTGCTACTCTAAGTCAAAGACCACTTGGGAGGGAAATGTGTCAGGAGACCGAGGGAAAAGATCAACAAAAATGTAGGACTGATGGTGGCAACCCTAAATGTGGGGACAATGACAGGCAAAGTAAGATAGCTGGCTGACATGATGCAGAGAAGGAAGGTAGATGTTTTATGTGGCCAAGAGACCAAGTGGAATGGCAGCAAGGCTTGCGGCATTAGAGCAGGGTTTAAACTGTATTACCATGATGTGGATATAAAGAGAAATGGAACAGGGGTGGTCCCGAAGGAGGAGTTGGCAAAGAATGTAGTAGAGGTGAAACGAATGTCAGATAGGTTGATAAGCCTCAAAGTAGTACAAGGTCTTATGTTAAATGTTGTCAGTGGTTAGGCTGCACAGATTGAAATGGCTAACTTGAACCTGCATTAAGATGGCAGTAATTTACTTTGGTCTTGGTCCCACTCAGTTTAGTCATTACTGATTTTTGAATCAAACTCTGTTTTCCTAAACTGAGGTAGTTCAAAATGCTGTAACATGTCAAAACACAACTTTATCTGAACTATCTTTTTAACATTATCAGAAATATTTTGGATTTTTTTTAACAATAAAATACTTCTTATAGATTGTTATTTAAAGCTTCAGTTCCAAAACAATATTTGGATTTATTAACAATGTCATTTGGGACTGTGGTAGCCCTGTGGTCATTCTGCATAAAACCATTGATAAATCATCCTTGTGCTTTCCCTTGCTGTTGCAGCCCCTGCAGATGTGAGCTACTTAATGTCCAACTTTCAATACTAAATAATAAATATATACTTTTAGAATGTTTCATTCCAGATAATT
>JBBPBX010003751.1:47626-73204 GCA_038048925.1 Garcialebias charrua
TTCACTGCTGATATTAGAACACCCAAATGCGCTACAACGTGACGGCATTTTTCAAGTTACACAAAAAAAGAGGCGATCTTTCAGGAAATGAATTCTATGGCAAGCAGTTAACACACAAAACAAACGGGCAAGGCTCTGCCTTCTGCCCGTTGTGACGTTGATGACTGGCGACGACGACTGGTGATGACGTATTGCGGAAATGCGCGGAATTTTAGGGGCGTATCCCAGCAAGTACCAGAGAAAAACATTACCATAATTTAGAATAAAAATTTTACATATTTATAATTTATTATGCAAAAACGACCAGAGCTCAATGATATAAGATATATATGTTCTGACAAATGTTCAAATTTACAAAATCATGTCACAATACCTTTAAGTTGTTTACTTGGTGGGGTAGCTTCAGTTTGCTTTGGACTGCTCTGACTGACAAAGCCCTCTGGAGTGAGGGTGAAACGTTTCTACTAAAAAGAAATTGTCCAGATGAACTGATTGAGAATGAGCGGATCAATTAAGATGTGATTTTCGCATCAAGTTTCTCCCCGAATGCATCCTCAAGAAAACGCCACAGGCAACTAATCACAGCATAACACCAATGTATCTGTTTTCTCGATTAATATGCATCAGAAATTACACATTTTCATTTTTCTGCAACCAACGATTGTTTTAACAGGTCAAATATCTAATGGGGTTTGCACAAGCAATCAACGTGAAGGCTTCATTTTCTTTACTTGACAATTTTGGTCACGGGGTGCAAAATTTACATTCATACAGAAAAGAAAACAAGAAATGAATAGGTACATCTTTTATTCTGTATTTGCCACCACACATATAACTGAGGGATGCCTTTGCTCATTGTCTCTGCTGTTTTGTTCATGTAAGCTGCTGCTGCTAATCTGCATAGACTGCATTCAGTCTACAGCACATTTGTTTAAAGTTGTAGATATTACTAGAATAATTAATTAAAGTATTATTGTATTTCAAAACGAGTGCAAGACATATCTCAATAATTACACTGATAATGAATTGTGATCACAGAGATAATTTATTTCAGGAGGTCCCACAGACTGACCAAAAATAAATAAATAAGGGGTGGAAGGGTTAAGCACCCATATTTGGATTCACTCTCATTTGCCCAACTGTAGGACCCTTAACCCTCCCCTGTAGCTTGAATGGCAATCTTCTCCACAAGTGTCCTGGAAAAAGGCAGATAATTAATTTAATCCCCAATTGATCAAATCACTAATATTTTAAGACTCCTCACATTCATGTCACAGTGTATTTTAATCAAAACCATCAGGTTAGAGGTACAGGATCATTAAACAAGGACAAATAGACAAAACGGCTTTTATCACACAGCCTTTAGGGCTAAATGCCACATAGTCCCTACAGTGCAAATGTATGCACAATAACAATGTGCAATGTAAAATACCTATGTGCAGATGTAACAATAACCATGTGAAATAACTCCTTAATGTACAATAACGTACTTTGCTGTATGACTATCATGTAACTTTTTTACTCTACTTTCACATTTTATCATTTTCACATCTTTGACATCATAAAGGGACATTTAGTTTTATTGTACTTGTTACAATGGCAAAAAAAAAACATTGTGTTTCTGAAGTATAATAAATCAAATTACAGGCATCTCTGAACAGGAGACATGTTTCATGGGAGTGACTCTAAGCTTTTTTGGGCAAAGAACAAAGTTTCGGTAGACAGAAAATGAATTGTTTGAACTGGGGACATAGTTTTAGTGGTCCACCCCAGAAACAACTAAACTGGCAACAGAATTCAGGCAATCATTTCAATTACTGTCCAGATCAGTGAGGGAGTTCAGGTGGATTCTGGGAGTCATCCAAACTGGCAAGATAACTTGAGCTATAGGCACCATTAAAACTTGTGTGGGGAGAGCATCATTCTCAGCCCTCCCAGAGGTGGACAAGAGGGAGGTGTGTCATGGACCTGGAACTTCTGGAACCACTGGAACTATAACCACAGGTCCATCTAGAAATTAATCTGGGAAAATTGGAACTTGATCCACTGGAACTGTGTTTACTAGAACAATTGAAAATGGACCCACTGAACTAGAGACCGTTGGAACCACTGGAACTGAAATCGCTGGACCTGAAACTATATGGAACCATTGGAACCAAGGAACTAGACCTGGGACCACTAGCAGTGAAACTTCAGCCAAAAGTTCTGGTAACTCTGTAGACTCTGTAAACATAAAGACTGGTGCTGCTGGCAGTGGAGACTTGGATAATTTGGATACTTGAGTCACAGAGGGGTCGTGGAGCTGAGGCTCTGAGACCTTGGTTGCTGTAGTCAGTACTGTAGCAAAAATGATTAAAATCTGCTGATTAAACATGAGAACAAGGAGCCTTGTTGTTATGAGTGGAGATGTTATATTAATATGTTTCATCGTTTCAAATCTTATTTATAAATAAAAATTAATTTGTCCACCTGTTCCCTATTTCTATATTTTTTTCTTAAACAAATCACTAACATATAGCTAAACTGTAGACAATGGGTAATTAACATGTAAACAAAGAGGAACTTTGTTGTAATTGTATTTTGATGAATTTGTGACTATTCTTGTTTTAAATAAACTTGTTTGAATGTGTTTCCTGTTACACATTGTTTGGTAGTCGTCTCTGCAAAGACTTTTTAAATTGACCAAAGCTCACCAATAACTGGCTCTTGACAAGGGGCTGGAATTGGGAAGAATATTTAAAAAGCAAATCAAATGAGAAAATATGAGTTTAACTTCAGGTGTCAAAATTACTCAGAAAGCAGTATTACTACTATTGTTAAATCATGAAACTATTTCCAGAGTTTTTGAGCAGCACATTGAAGCATTGGTTAGCACTGTTGCTCCACACCTAGAGGGTATCTTGTTTGATTGTCAATTAGAAATTTTCTAGATGAACCTTGTATCTTCACCCTGGGTGTAATTACGTTGCTTCTTTCATACAGTCAGTAAAAGACCTTGAGGTTAAGTAGACATGATTCTAAATTAACAATAGTCAGTAGTTCATGGTTGTCCATCTCTTTTAGTCCTGTGATGGACTGGCGATCTGCTCAAGGTGAATCCTGTCTTTTGCCAGTTGACTGATGGGATTGCCTCCAGTCCCTTCCTGTGACTTTGAACATAACAATGCAGGTACAGAAAAGCTTGATTTATACCTTTTATGCCTATCTCCATGTTTAGTTTATATAGTGACATAGTTCAGCTGGCTGACTGACTACAAACATACTGTACATCTGCTAATGGCTCACAGACAAAACAGCACTACAAAAAGAGAAACACATTTTCTGTGATTATTTTGTGGGGTAACTTAATTTTAGGAGCTAAGTCAAATATAAGTAGAGGTCTTTTAAGCATCCGGAACAACCAAAGCACATATTTGGAAAATTACATTAGTAATGATGTAAAACAAATGATTGTATTTATATACTACATCTAGGTCCAGATTTAACAACATTTCCAAGGTGGTAGTGATGCCAACATTTGAGCAAAATTAAAATATTCTGATTATTTCATGGTTTTATATTACTGTTAAGTTTAGAAAGATGCAAAAATGTAATTGAGCATGAACTTTCTTGTCTTTAAAATAAGTATATTCAAAAAGTGTAAGAAGTACTAAACATTGTGAAGTCACCGTTGGCAGACATATGTGAGATTCAAGTCTGGGCACAGCTTTGAACTGATCAAGACAAACAATCCCAAAATCTCAGGCCAGGAAGGAAAATTAAAAGTCTTGACTCATTATTAAACAGGGATTAAGAAAACAAATGACCATTGCTAATGAATGCATTAATGTGGCAGCTCTTTGCAGTAAGAGTCTGATGATTTAACTGTTCCCTATAAATCGCCCCTTATTATATGCAATGCCCTTGTAGTTAATAATTTTTATTGTAAAATTAAGAAGACCTGTGAAGATTTTTCTATTTAGGGACACTTCATTAATCCAGGACACAACCGAATACCTTTACCTCTATGCTCAACATTGTTTACTCACAAGTGTTCATTCTCCGACGGAAAGTTTTAAAGACTTCACCTTTCCCTCCTCTTACTGTAATTCCTTGGCCACAAGCCAGATCACGATATCCTGTTGAGGCTCTGTTGATTTGTTGTGCTATGACCCTCTCCACTTCCCCTGGCCTCAAAACCTCATTATGGACCCGAGCTTCCTCTGTTTACAATAAACGATCCTCTTGATGGGCTCGGTACACAGCCGTGAATCTCCTGGACAGGCGAAGCCCCTGGCACAGATTGAAGTGAGCGAGGAGCAGAGCAAGCGGAGCAGCAGACGGAGGATAAGCTTCGCTGCTGAGTGAACAGAATGTTTCATTTAGTCACGCTTCATGTGAATGCGGAAAGACGCAAACAAAATGACATATTCAGAATTAGTTGTTTTGCTGCATTGCAGCACTGTTGAGTGTTTGACAGTTTTTAACTCAGATTCCCTCAGTGTTCTGTCCCATAGTGCCAGGGTGTTTGGTTTCAGTCATTCAGCCCAGCTCCTAGCATAGCATTAATGCTATAAATGTGTTACTATGACCCACTGAACAATCTTAGCAACGTTTCCATTTGCAGGGAAATAAACAGCCCCTTTGCAAACATCTTTGATTGTCTTGATACCATGTTCCCATCATTTGCTCAAGCTTTTTTTTTTTTTTTTTTTAACATCTTACATTTGTAAATTTTACATCTTTTTCAGAACACTGACCTGCAGGAAGTTTCACTTCATGTTTCAATATTTGTCAATTACTTGTGATTAGTGAACACTGGCCGGTAAGGTGAGACATGGGTGAACAACAAGGAAAATGTATTGCTAAATAGCTGCTAAACACAAAACCTCTATTTGTTTTCTTCTTTCGGCTGCTCCCTTCTTCAGGGGTTGCCACAGTGAACTAAATTGCATGAAGACGTGGCAATATATCCTTCTTAACGCAACCACTGATCACCGAGCAACCACAGCCCTCTGTGTGGAGCAGAGAACTGCTTTGTAGGGTGCCCGGAGGAGCAGATCTGGGGTTTAAGGGCCTTGCTCAAGGGCCCAGAGTGGGTCAAATTAGGGTGAAAGCAGGTGTGGGTGCTTCACCTATCCCGCCCACATTTTCATGCTGTTAGTACCGGGAGTTGAACTTGCAATCTTCCAATTACAGGCCCACATTCTCTCACCTCTGCGCCAACACTTCCTACGAAACCTCTATGATTGACAAAATAAACATTGGGTGTTAACTAGACCTGTTTATTTTTTGAGCCACTCCAATTTAAGATGGCTGTTGCAGCTAATAGACATTGGCAAACAAACAATGACTATTAACCTTTTTAAACTGTACATATTTTGAGCTAAATGATCAAGAAAGCAAATCAGAGACTCTAATTCCTCTGAGGCGAGCTGGACTATGAAGCTCAGTCCTCACCTCCTTCTACAGGTGTGCAGTGGAGAGCATCCTGTGCTCCAGCATCAACGTGTGACATGGAGGCTGCACAGCTGCAGAAAGAAAAGCTCTGCAGAGAGTGGTGAAGGCTGCACAGAAGACTGTTGGAGTCAATCTCCCCACTATCACAAACATCCACACCTCCAGATGCAGGAAGAGAGCCACCTGCATCATGAAGGACCCCACTCACCCAGCACAGCACACATAATTTTGGCCCTACTCCCCTCAGGAAGGAGGTTGAGGAGCATTAGGTGTAGAACCAATAGACTGAGGAACAGCATGGCCTGCAGGTCCTCCGGGTCATCTTTGACCTCAGACCTCTCTGATCCGTCCTGCAGCTAAGATACCAAAAGTAGATAAAAATGTGACCCACTCATACAGGTTGTGCAAATAGTATTTTTCTAAATGGAACTAACAAAGAGGAAATAATGAATGTAGTAAAACATCTTACAGACAAGAGATCGAAAGACTGGGTGGACATGGATATGATGTTTGTGAAGGACATAATGAGCCATGTTATTGAGCCGTTCACATACATATGTAACTTATCATTTTCAACAGGAATATTTCCAGATAATATGAAAGTAGCTAAGGTCGTTCCTCTTTTTAAAAATGGTGATAAATGTGTATTCAACAATTATAGACCTATATCCTTATTACCACAGTTTTCAAAAATTCTTGAAAAACTATTTGTAAACAGACTAGACCAATTTATAGATAAACAAAATATTCTAAGCAACAGTCAGTATGGGTTTAGAGCAAAAAACTCTACATGATTTAAAAAAAAGCATTCGATACTATTGATCACACCATTCTCCTAGAAAAGCTGAACAAATATGGTATTAGAGGACCAGCATTACAGTGGGTATCTAGCTACTTAAAAGATAGGAAACAATTTGTACAAATAAATGATGTAAGATCTGACCTCTGTAATATCACATGTGGAGTTCCCCAAGGCTCTGTACTTGGACCAAAGCTTTTTATTTTATATGTGAATGACTTGGTAAATGTGTCAGGACTCCTTAAATGTGTACTTTTTGCTGATGATACCACTTTTTTCTGTTTAGGTGAAGATATAGAACAAATGTTGGAATTGATAAAGACAGAATTTGTCAAGATACAAACTTGGTTTAAAATAAATAAATTATCATTAAATCTAGAGAAAACTAATTACATGATATTCGGTAATAAAAAGAAAACTGTTGATGTCCCACTCAAAATTGAGGATGTTGAGATTTGTAGAATGAGTGAGGTGAAGTTTTTGGGTGTTATCATTGATGACAAACTGACATGGAAACAACACATAAATTCTGTAAGAATAAAAATAGCTAAATCGATTGCAGTACTGTACAAAGTCAGAGACCTATTAAATGATAAAGCTCTATATTTGTTGTATAACACAAACATTGTTGATTGTTGAAAAAGTTGGTTGAAGATTATTATTGTTTACATGGCTGATTATTGTGGTTAAATCTGATTGTTGTAAGTAAGGGGCAGATATAATAAGATTTATTCTTCTTTCTGCTACCTTTCATTTTTTTACATTTTGTACACTATCATTTAATGAGATTGTTTCTTCTGTAAAAAAATGAACAAATTTAATAAACATAAACATAAACATAAACCCTTAAGCTGTTAGACTCATAAAACGTTAACCAGAATAATCACTGTGAATAAAAAAATTAAAAAAATTAAATCACTAATGCCACTTTAAGTGGCAGGGACGTGCAGAGCCCACTAAAGGGGCAGGTGCTCAGAAAAAAAAGGGGCACATCTAACCACATTTTAGGACAGAATATTCACAAAGTCACATAGCTTTCAGAGTTTAATAAACAATGATAAATTACAAAATTGAAAAACAAGGGCACAGTGCAACTTTTAAGTGTACTGTAATCTATAAAATTATGAAAATGGGACCTCTTTCTATGGAGTTCAATTTGTTTCACAATTATTCTATAAAAAAACTAACCTCAATTACATAAAATAAAATTGTGATCAAGACATTTTGAATTGAAATGTTTTTTAAACAAATAAAAGTTTTGCTTAAAAAACTTTTTAAAATTAAAATCACAAATTTTTACGTCATGAAGTGAAATAATTATTTGCGCATGTCAGAAATCTTTGCTTGCTATTCTAAGTTTTTGTTTGTATTTCAAAGTTTTGCTTGCGATTCTCACATGACGTCGTGGGCAGAGCCTAAAATAGCAACAACAAAAAAACGATTTCTGATGTGTGCAAATACAAGTTTATGTTTTGCAAATAACTTTTTAAGTTCACGAGAGAAAAAATTGTTATTTAATTTAAAAATTATTTTTATTTTTTAAAGTTTTTATTTAAAAAAAAAGAAGAAATTGTTACCATTCCAAAAGTTTTGATTACAATTTTATTTTACTTAACTGAGGTTAGTTTTTTTTCTTAATTAAATAATTGTGAAACAAATTTAACTCCATACTCTGCGAACCAGACCCTAAACTTACTTAAAGTCTGGATAGAGTTTTTTCCCCTTCATTTGTACGCTTTTATTGGACAGGAGCAACTTAATTGGTTATTACATACATTATATATATTATGGTAGTTCAGGGTGAGTTATTTTTAATTCTAATCTTGTTGGACTTTTATTTAAGTGCTATTCTCCTTCAAGCTACATTTACCTAACGCTAGAATAAATGCAATGAACATTATGCAGCAAAGGAAGTTAGAAGATCGGACATATATCCATTATGGAGAGATTATGGGTTTTGGACGGGCGATGTGCTCCTATTGCATAAGCCAGGGGTGTCAAAGTCAAATACATGGAGGGCCAAAAAAAACAAATTTGCTACAAGCCAAGGGACGGACTGGTTCAATGTTTATTATAAGGGGGTGATATAAGATTTTTTTTCTTCTTTCTGCACTCTTTTCATTCAGTGCTTTCTTTTTGATTAATTTGTTTTATTTTATCTCTTTTAAATGAATGAATCTTCTTCTTCTTCTTCTTTCTGCTTTTCCCTTTTGAGGGGTCGCCACAGCGAGTCATCCTCCTCCACCTCACTCTGTCCTCTGCATCCTCTGTCCTCACTCCAACTACCTTCATGTCCTCTCTAACTGCATCCATATATCTCCTCTTTGGCCTTCCTCTTTGTCTTTTTCCTGGCAGCTGCATTTCTAACATCCTTCTACCAATATACCCACTGTCCCTCCTCTGGACATGTCCAAACCACTGTCCCTCCTCTGGACATGTCCAAACCACTGTCCCTCCTCTGGACATGTCCAAACCATCTCAGTCTGGCCTCCCTAACTTTATCTCCCAGTTGTTCAACATGTGCTGTACCTCTGATGATCTCATTCCTGATCTTATCCATCCTTGTCACTCCTAAGGAGAACCTCAGCATCTTCATTTCTGCCACTTCCAGTTCTTTCTCCTGTCTTTTTGTCAATGACACTGTCTCCAGACCATACAACATAGCTGGTCTCACCACTGTCTTGTAAACTTTTCCTTTGACCTTTGCTGACACCTTTTTGTCACAAATCACTCCTGAAACTTTTCTCCATCCACTCCATCCTGCCTGGACTCTCTTCTTCACCTCTTTACCACATTTCCCATTTTCCTGGACAGTGGACCCCAAGTACTTGAAGTCCTGCATCTTTGTGACCTCTGCTCCTTGTAGCCTCACTGTTCCACTGACCTCCCTCTCATTCACACACATGCACTTTGTCTTAGTACTTAGTACTAACCACACGCTGTAACTGGCTGTTAACTGAAAGGGATTTCCTGAATGTGAGGTAGGTCTTGATGTCTATGCGCAGCATTATTACTCTGGGTTCATGAGACACGTCTCCGGATCAAATTGGCCCCACCCCTACTACTACTGTTGCATTGTGGGGAATGTAGTGTTGGTACGTGACCGGAGGGCTTATTATGTTGTTTTTCTGGCAAAATACAATAATAATAATAATAATAATAATAAAATAAAATAAATAATTTTAGTACATGTTATTATGTGTCAGAAGAGGGCTTAGAATAGGAAAAAAATATATATATATTTTTTTATTTTTACCAAAAGGGCACTTGGGGGCAAGGAGCAAAAGGGGCAGGTGCTCAAGCCCCCATAGCCCCCCCTCTGCACGTCCCTGTTAAGTGGTGACGTGTGACTTATCTGTGCTACTAATTATACTGTACATGCTGCTGTATTCATTGATACCTATCTATTCACTGCAGACTCACATTCGGGCTTCTGTTTAAAATACCACATTTATGTGCCGCAGCTTTGGTGTAGTGGTTAAAGCGGGCGGTACATATGCTGGAGGCTGAGCCTCTCCACAGGCGTCGTGGGTTCACGTCCCAGAACCGACAAGGTGTCTCCCCCCTCTCTACCTGTTTCGCCCTCTCCCTCTCTAATAAAGGCCACTAGCACCCGAAAAAGCAAAAAATATTTAAAAAATAAACCATATTTACATTATCAGTGTTTAGCGTATATCTTACATATTTTAGCTTATTGTTTAGCATTTGTTTAGTTTATATCTTAGTGTATATCTAAGTGTATATCTTAGATCTTTATATACAGTTTCTTTTTATACTTTATATTTTGCTATTTTGTGTGTAACTGGAACACTGTGTAAACAATTTCATTCCACCGCATATACCCCATGTGATGCAAATGACAATAAAGAACCTTGAACCTAAAATCTTGTGAGGTAGTAGCTGAAGGTAATTCACAACACATTCGTCAAGCACTACATATTGCCCAACATCTTTGCCTAAAACTGAATTAAACTTTTGGTGCCAGCAAATTTAATGAAAATTTTGGAAGCTAATCAATAGTCATGCATCTACAACAGATTAACCTTTGGAGAAAGCTGCCACAGTTAATCAGCCAACTGATCAAAAAATGGGCACAACTGAGTCAAGTTTACAATTATTGAGCTCAAGTTTGATGTAGTATTTGAAAGTCATCTTTATCACATATTCAAATACATAAGTTTTGAAAGATATTGCATTATGAGATAAAATCCTGTATGGAAACATTTATAAAGTTTGATGAAAAGTGCAATAACTATATAAATATACTTGGATTATTGAGCATGAACCAGGATGTATCAAGAAATGTTAAACCTTTAGTACTACTTACTTCTTGGTCACTGTGTCCATTACTTTAAACACCTGAGTCCTGTTGATAAATGCCAATCACCTTTCCTTTTTTATTGACTATTCAGTAAATATTCCACTATTTACATTTTTTTAATCTTGTTTTCTAGTTGTCTTACATTTTTGGTCTATTAGGACATTTTATATTTGATGTTCTGTACTGCATGTTCCAATTAGGAACTTCTAGTTTTTTTCCACACAGTTAAATTTAAATGATGTTCCTCTCCTTTTTCCAAGTGACATGACAGTAAAACATTCTTATAAAAACCTAACAGCAACAAGGCTGTAGATATTTGTGAGGAGTGCCTCAAATGGTGCACATCAAGCAAGCATTATTTATTATCTTCATAAAGAAGAGCATACACTCATTAGACTGGTCAAATCTTGGCAAAGATCAAGTATTTTAATAATCCCGGAAAGCATTTTTTATAGCAAGCTACATAAAGATCTGTGATCCGAACAAATCAGTTGTTGGGACAGCTGTAATCCTCTTTTACTGCATGCATTGCTTTTGAATTCAAACACCGTTTATGACTTTCACTTGTCATTTGACACCATCTTCAAGTAAACTTTTTATTTTTTCCAATGCATTTAAGTTATATGCAAAAGCCATAAATGACAAAGGAAAATAGGACATGGAGAACTTATACTTACTGTAACTCTACAATACAGCAGCATGTAGATCGTAGAATATGTCAATGGAGTGTTTACAACCTTCATAAGACTCATGCAGCCAGTGAACCAAGATGGTACACACAGACTTGGTAAAAAAAAAAAAAAAAAAAGTAAATAAATAAATAAATAACTAGAATAGGTTTATTTACAGGGGAAGGGAACTGGGGCAGAATCCATCTGTGGAGAAAGGGGACCAGATTATAAGACTGAGCCAAACTATATGGAATGGGTCTTGCACACATAGAGAGTCTTATGGATTCTTATCTTTATTTCAGGCTTGGAGGAGGCAGGAGGTTCCACAAAGCAGGTGAGTGACAAGAAGCAGGCGAGGCTGGAGAGAGTGAGCAGGGAGGCACGAACAGAGGACGGAGCTGAATACCCAACCTTGAATCTTTTATAGAGGTGAAGGTTCCAACAGAGACGACATTCATCAGAACAGAGGAACAACAAACCAGGAAACGACACGCCATTGATCGGAGGACCAACAGAACCATGGATTCAGCAGTTGTGAGCAAACAGATCACTGCCAAGTGATGGAGCAGCTCTGCCTAAAATACCCTGGAGGCAATCAGCTCTAAGAAATCCCACCAGTGTAGGACTTTCACTCTCCCCAGTTCGCCTGAAAAAAAGGGGAAAAAGTTAAATGGCAAACACCTAATAAAAACTGATTCGTCATTGAATCTTAATGAGTGGAGTGTTAATAATCTTGTATCCAATCCAATCCAACTTTATTTATAAAGCACTTTAAAAACACCCATACAGGACCAAAGTTCTGTACAGACAAGTTAAAAAGCACAAAAAGGAATAATATATATGAAAAAAAATTTGATAGACATAAACAGCTATGCAAAAAAAAAAGATTGAAACAGTAAAAGGAGTATCAAATAAATAACAATAGTAAAATCAACATCTCACATGCTGTCAAAAGCCTTGGGAAAAAGATAGGTTTTAAGATGACATTTAAAAACTGACAGCGAGGATGCTTGTCTGATGTGGATAGAGAGACTGTTCCATAGTTTAGGAGCTGCTACAAACGTCCTACTGTTATAAATTCCTGTTATGAACTGCTGTTCTTTTAAAGGGGACCACATATAGGTCTTTAAAATTTTTATTTTATGTCTGTGTGCTATCTTGACAATATTAATTCATTTTAATACACAAAATAATTCTTAGATAATCAATTAAACCCTTTTTACTTCTGCCATTTTTAACTTTTGTTTTGAACGACCGGTTTCTGATACTGAGTTCTGAAGTCCACGCCCTTCAACGATCTGTTTACGCCCTCTGCAACAGCCAGTATCTGTAATGTGTTGTTGTTTTAAAATTAGCTCTTTTTTATTACTCATTTGACTTACTGTTAGTGTTAGCTTAAGATAACTTACCGAAACCCGTCTGAGCGCGCCGCAATTTGCTGCTCCTTTTAGCATGAGACCACCCGAATCCGATGCTAATGTTAGCTTGTTCCTCTTCCGGTGTTCGCCAGCTCCGCTCGTTGCACGCGGCGATTTTGGGAGTTATCGCTGTTCCAGTCAAGACACACACAAAGTTCACCAAGTGTCTCCCGTAAATTAATCCGTATGGAGAAGGTCCTCGCTGCTGCGAGGCTGCTGCGAGGCTGCAGCGAGGCTGTACAGTTGAAGCTCCGCTCCATCCGCCAGAAGAGGGTCCCGTTGCCGCCGGTCCCTATACGCCGGGGGTCTGCTCGTTTTATTTTTACCGGCTGCGCGTTGGGAGCGATCGCAAATACACTAAAAATTGAACTAAAACATAAAAATAACAATTATACTTTATTTATAAAGCCATTTAAAAAAACACAGCTGCAACAAAGTGCTGTACACATGAAATTAAGAACATATAAACAAAAGATGAGATGAAATCATGAAAAACAACAGTCATGTGTTTAATACAGAAGTGGGTTGAGCCTAACCAGGGGTTGCTAGGTGAGGGGCTGGACTCATGTTGGGGTGGGTTGTCCTGGCGCTTGTGACGTCACAAGCGCAATGATTTTCAAAACGAAACATATCTTATCACAGTAAAATAAATATACTTAGAGTAAATAAACCACTGGGTGCATTTTTTTGGCCTTTGGACTGTTTTTTTATGAAGTAAATACACAAAGTTGAGGGAAAAAAACCCATTAAAAAGTGAATTTTGAATATGTTGTCCCCTTTAAAAAGAACATCATAAAAAATAGCAATACAGATGTTTAAATATTTGAGAAAAAGTTCAATAAGTTCTCATTCATATCTGTACTACTGACATTTTGCAACTAAAGAAGCACTGCATTTGTAGGAGTCCTGCTCTACACCCTGCCTCCCTCTCTCCTTCACACTCCTAATTGGCAGCAGTTGCTTCTAATCAACCAACACCCAGGAGGAGTATAAGAAGACCCAGGAACCACTCTACAGGCGCTGGGACATTGCCTACTAATGGTAGTAGTGTTCTAGCCAGTTTTTATTGATATTAGTTGATTCTAAGATTGTGTTTTTCTCTGCGTCTCTTCAGAGTTCTTGGATTCACCGTGTTCCTGCCCTGCCTGAGTTCCACATGAGCTTCAACTCCTCCTGCCTCTCAATAAGCTGCTGCCTGCCTTCCACCACTTGCCTTTTCAAATGCTTGGTCCTACCTTGGATTACTGGAGAATTGGATCACCACATCAGCACTCTGTTTAAGACTTCTCATCGTAAGGATTACTTCAGTACAACAACTATTCATTCAACAACAGTCCATTAAACATCCCCTCCTCTCCTCAGGTGTTCCTGCCCCCCTCATGGATGTCATTCTTTATTCACTGACTGTAAATAAACACTGTAAATTATTCTCTGAGTTCTGGTTTCTGTTCGATTCTGGTCTTTCATTCTGGGTACACCCGCAACCGTAACAAGAATGTCCCAGCCAAAACAAGTACCTCAGAAAGACTCAGGGTCTGAACAGAACCAACTTACTCTCCAGACTGTGTTACTTAGAGTTGATAAGAACGATGCTACACTTAAGCGTCTGCTAAAACTACAACGGACTAACAGCTCTGATCTACAGGAACTGGGCAGCATGTTATCCTCAGTCAAACAGGAGATGACTCAACTCCTGCCACCTGCTGCTACATCTACACCAGAGGTTAGTTTTCCCACTAATAATCCTCCCAAAACAGAACAAGTTTTGAAACCAGCTGAATTTTTTTGTGGAAAGCCTGAACTATGTGGAGGCTTCATACTTCAGTGTGAACTTCATACTTCAGTGTGAACTAACATTTCAGCAGGCACCTAGCCTTTATGCTTCTGATGCTGCTAAGCTAGCCTTTTTTATCACCCAGCTAAAGGGGGACGCATTACGTTGGACTCAAGCTCATTTATCCTCTCATCCTGTCAGTACCTTAACTTTCTCCTCTTTTCTTGAAGAGTTTATTTGTGTATTTGATCAACCCCTCCAACAAGCAGAAGCCGTAAAACGTCTACTCACCCTTCGTCAAGGCAGACTCTCAGTTACGGCTCATGCACTGGAGTTCAGAATCACAGCCGCCCGAACCGGATGGGATGAGGTCGCACTCAGAGGTACCTTCCTACACTCACTTTCCAACTCCATAAGAGACCGTTTGGCATCACAAAAAGAACCACAAAGTTTAGATGAATTAATTCGTTTGGCTACACGGATCGATAATCAGCTACAAGAACGAGAGTGGGAGAGAGACTACGACTCCCAGAATGCATCTACTTCCGGTTTCTCTTCTACGTCAAGACGTCGACCCATTTTTACCAGTGAGGACTACGTTTCCCAGAGTTCCACTGTCTCTGGGTCTCACTGCTCTAACCAAAACAAACAAGAGATACTAGTGAGAAATTCTTCTTCCTCTCCTAACTCTCGCCTGGAACTCAAGACTACTATCATTTGTGATCAGGAATATAAAACGGTTGATGCTTTAGTAGACTCTGGGGCTGAACAGAATCTCATTAGTCAAGACTTGGTTGAACTTTTATCCATTCCAACACAATCTCTTCCTACTCCACTAACAATGTCTGGTTTAACAGGTCAAAGGTTTGCTTCTGTTCATATGAAAACATTACCTATACATCTTATGATCTCTGGAAATCACCATGAGCACAGTGAATTTTTTGTATTTGAATCACCTGTTGCACAACTTGTCCTGGGTTTTCCTTGGCTCAACGAACACAATCCTGTAATAAATTGGAGATTTAAAAGAATTGAACAATGGAGTCCACACTGCTTAATGAACTGTCTAAGAACTGCCGTCCCCTCCACTATTAGTCACTCTGAAATTTCCGATCCTGTCGATCTGTCTAAAATCCCTGCTGTTTACCATGACCTCGCTCCTGTTTTTAGTAAACAAAAAGCTCTGTCATTACCTGCACACCGTCCTTATGACTGTTCAATTGATTTATTGCCAGGGGCCCCTCTTCCTTCCAGCCGCCTTTACAAATTATCTGGTCCAGAGTATGACTCTATGAAAGAGTATATTTCTGAATCCTTAAACTCTGGTATAATTCGCCCCTCTACTTCTCCTGTTGGGGCAGGGTTTTTCTTCGTGGCTAAAAAAGACAAGACTCTACGCCCTTGCATAGATTATAGGGGATTAAATGAAATTACTGTCAAGAACAAATATCCATTACCACTGATAGACTCTATCCACGAACAATTACACTCAGCCAAAGTATTCTCAAAATTGGATCTCCGTAACGCCTACCACCTCGTTCGAATTAAGGAAGGTGATGAATGGAAGACGGCTTTCAAGACTCCCCTGGGCCACTTTGAATACCTAGTTATGCCTTTTGGTCTCTCCAATGCCCCAGCAGTATTCCAGACATTGGTCAATGACATTTTAAGAGATTTCTTGAATATTTTTGTGTTTGTGTACCTAGATGACATACTGATCTACTCCCAAGATGAAGAGCAACACATTCACCATGTCAGGACCGTTCTTCAACGATTATATGAGAATCAGCTTTATGTAAAAGCTGAGAAATGTGACTTTCATGTTCAATCAGTCTCCTTTTTGGGTTTTATTTTTGAAGGAGGACAGTATCGCACGGATCCCGACAAGATTAAGGCAGTGGTGGAATGGCCAACACCGGAGACACGTAAGCAGCTGCAGAGATTTCTGGGTTTTGCTAATTTTTACCGTAGGTTCATCAAGAACTACAGCAGGATCGCTGCCCCTCTTACCCAGCTGACTTCCACTCTGCGGACTTTTAAGTGGACTCAGGGGGCAGAAGAGGCTTTTGGTGAGCTTAAAAGACTTTTTTCATCTGCTCCTATTCTTTGCCACCCTGACCCTAAGAGACAATTTATTCTGGAGGTTGATGCCTCAGACACTGGTGTGGGAGCTGTCTTATCTCAAAGATCACCTATGGACAACAAAGTCCATCCCTGTGCGTTCTTTTCTCGACGCCTTTCTTCTGCAGAACAGAACTATGATGTTGGCAACCGCGAGCTTCTCGCAGTCAAGTTGGCTTTAGAGGAATGGCGACACTGGCTAGAGGGCACTGACGTACCATTTCTCATCTGGACCGACCACAAGAACCTCACCTATCTCCGAGAGGCCAGGAGATTGAACCCCAGACAGGCTAGGTGGTCACTGTTCTTTACGAGGTTTAATTTTGTGTTGACTTTCAGACCTGGCTCCAAGAACGTGAAACCTGATGCCCTGTCCCGACAATTTGCACCACCAGAGGAGACGGGCCTTGAACCAAACATCCTACCCTCATCTTGTGTGGTCGGTTCCTTGACCTGGTCCATCGACAAAGACATTCTTGAGGCTCAGAAGACCGAACCTGACCCGGGGACAGGCCCTGCCGGCACTATGTTTGTACCCTCCAGTGTCAAGGCTAAGGTACTCCACTGGCTCCACACTCACAAGTTTTCATGCCATCCAGGAGTGGCACGCATGTTGGCTCTTACGAAGAGGCACTTCTGGTGGCCTTCCATGAATGTCGACATAAAGGACTACATCTCTGCTTGCCCTACGTGTGCCAGGAGTAAAACTGGTAACCAGCCCCCAGCTGGGAAGCTACAGCCGCTTCCTACCCCTAGCCGTCCTTGGTCTCATATATCCCTCGACTTTGTCACTGGTTTGCCCCCTTCTGATGGACATACTGTTATTCTCACTGTCATTGACAGATTCTCCAAGGCAGCTCATTTCGTTCCACTACCCCAGCTTCCTTCAGCCTTGGAGACGGCCCAGCTGTTGGTTCAACAAGTTTTCAGGGTTCACGGCATCCCATCGGACATAGTTTCTGACAGGGGACCCCAATTCATTTCCCAGGTATGGAAAAGCTTTTGTAATTCCTTGGGGGCCTCTGTCAGCTTGACTTCTGGATACCACCCTCAGTCTAATGGTCAGGCTGAACGGGCCAACCAGGAATTGGAGGCTGCTCTCAGGTGTGTGGTGGAGGACAATCCGTCCTCTTGGAGTCAGCATCTCATATGGGTGGAGTATGCCCACAACACCCACACTTCTTCTGCCACTGGTTTGTCTCCATTTGAAGCCTCTCTGGGTTATGCTCCACCTTTGTTCCCTAGCCAGGAGACTGATATTGCAGTTCCTTCCGTGCAACATCATTTCAGGAGATGTCGTCGGGTCTGGCGCCAAACTAAGCTCGCTCTGCTACGCACGGCTGCTAAGAATAAGGAGATCGCAGACCGCCATCGCTCTTCTGCTCCCTCTTACAAGGTTGGCCAGAAGGTATGGTTGTCGACCCAGCACATTCAGCTCAAGGACACCCCACGGAAGTTGGCTCCCCGCTTCATCGGCCCTTTTCCTGTCACGCGTCTTATCAGCCCCACGGCTGTCAGACTCCAGTTACCCGCTTCTATGCGTGTTCATCCCACCTTTCACGTGTCTCAACTCAAGCCTGTCGCAGAGAGCCCGTTGTGCCCTCCTGCCGACCTCCCTCCGCCCCCCCGTCTCATCGACAACCATCCTGCCTTCACGGTCCGCCGTATCCTGGACGTACGGCGCCGGGGACGGGGGTTTCAGTATTTGGTCGACTGGGAGGGTTACGGCCCTGAGGAACGCTCGTGGATTCCGAGGTCCTTCATCTTGGACCCCAGCCTGATCTCGACGTTTTTCCGGGCTCACCCGGAGAAGCGCTTCAGGTCGCCAGGGGGCGATTCTTGAGGGGGGGGTACTGTAGGAGTCCTGCTCTACACCCTGCCTCCCTCTCTCCTTCACACTCCTAATTGGCAGCAGCTGCTTCTAATCAACCAACACCCAGGAGGAGTATAAGAAGACCCAGGAACCACTCTACAGGCGCTGGGACATTGCCTACTAATGGTAGTAGTGTTCTAGCCAGTTTTTATTGATATTAGTTGATTCTAAGATTGTGTTTTTCTCTGCGTCTCTTCAGAGTTCTTGGATTCACCGTGTTCCTGCCCTGCCTGAGTTCCACATGAGCTTCAACTCCTCCTGCCTCTCAATAAGCTGCTGCCTGCCTTCCACCACTTGCCTTTTCAAATGCTTGGTCCTACCTTGGATTACTGGAGAATTGGATCACCACATCAGCACTCTGTTTAAGACTTCTCATCGTAAGGATTACTTCAGTACAACAACTATTCATTCAACAACAGTCCATTAAACATCCCCTCCTCTCCTCAGGTGTTCCTGCCCCCCTCATGGATGTCATTCTTTATTCACTGACTGTAAATAAACACTGTAAATTATTCTCTGAGTTCTGGTTTCTGTTCGATTCTGGTCTTTCATTCTGGGTACACCCGCAACCGTAACAGCATTAAGTATTCATGGGAAATATTTTATGTTTATTATTCTTTTTTCAGCTTTTCCCTCTTCAGGGGTCACCACAGCGAATCTTCCTCCTCCATCTTAATCTGTCCTTTGCATCTTCTGTCTTCACTGCAAATACACTACATCCATGTCCTCTCTAACTGTATCCCTATATTTCATCTTTGTCTTTTTCCTGGCAGCTGCATTTCTAATATTCTTCTATCAATATACCCACTGTCCCTCCTCTGGACATGTCCAAACCATCTCAGTCTGGTCTCTCTAACTTTATCAACCTATGCTGTACCTCTGATGATCTCATTCCTAATCTTATCCATCCTTGTTACTCCTAAGGAGAAGCCAAACATCTTAATTCCTGCCACTTCCAGTTATTTCTTCTGTCTTTTTGTCAATGCCACTGTCTCCAGACCATTCAACATAGCTGGACTCACCAATGTCTTTCAAACGTTTCATTTTACGGTGCCTTTGCTGACAATCTTTTGTCACAAATCACTTCTGAAACTTTTCTCCATTCACCCCATCCTACCTGGACACTCCTTTTCACCTCTTTAACACACTCTGAACTATTTTATGTTACCAATGCATTTTTCATGCCTGAACTATACATAGGACACAGTGCATGCAGTAAGAATAGGCATCTTCGGACGACTGTACGTACATGTTCTTGTTGTACATCGGTGCAATGATAATAAAGGTTATTCTAATTGTCTTTGCACAACTATATTCATATTTGCTTAGAGTTTTAGATATGTTCACCACACTTTCCACTGCAGGTGCAAACAAT
The DNA here is from genome assembly GCA_038048925.1 of Garcialebias charrua. NCBI lineage: Eukaryota > Metazoa > Chordata > Actinopteri > Cyprinodontiformes > Rivulidae > Garcialebias > Garcialebias charrua. Next base: position 67,418 of record JBBPBX010003751.1, read on the forward strand.
AAACAGGATGAGCAGCAAATTATTGAAAGAGTAAATAGGTTTTCATTTTTTATTGTTCTCCTAGATCCACCAAATCCCCAAGTCAGCATTGTTGTAACTTTATGACATTATTTTTCAACATCTTTTTCTAAAAATGATGAGCTGAGCCACAGTTTTATGCAACTAGATACCATCCATCATCTTTACCCGCTTCTATCTTTTTGGGTCCCAGGGGGTCACTGGTGCCCATGTCTAGCAGTCACTGTGCGAGAGAAAGAGGACACACTGGACAGGTTTCCAGTCCATCACAGGGACGCAGAGAGACAAATGAGAAACAACCATTCACTCTCTCACACACACCTAGGGATAATTTAGAGTTACCAATCAGCCTAACATGCATGTTTTTGGTCTATGGGAGGAATGCATCATAGACAACAGGTCCAGCTACAGGCAGGCGGTGGAACACATGGAGAGCTGATGCAAGAAGAACAACCTTCATATCAATGTGAAGAAGACAAAGGAGATGGACCTGGACTTCAAACGGAAAAAACACCACCCCTGAACATAGGATAATATGTGATGGAAGTGGTCTCCAGCTACAAGTACTTGGGTGTACACCTCAATGAAAACCTCAGCTGGGGCAACAACACCACCAGCCTGATAACAAAAGCTCATCAGAGACTCTACTTGCTCTGGTGACTGAGACGAGCTGGTCTGAGAAGCTCAGTCCTCACCACCTCCTACAGGTGTGCAGTGGAGATCATCCTGTGCTCCAGCATCAACGTGTGACATGGAGGCTGCACAGCTGCAGAAAGAAAAGCTTTGCAGAGTGGTGAAGGCTGCACAGAAATCTGTTGGAGTCAGCCTCCCCACCATAACAGACTTATACACCTCTAGATGCAGGAAGAGGACCACTTGCATCATGAAAGACCTCACTCACCCAGCACACACTTTTTGCCCTGCTCCCACTCAGGCAGGAGGTTGAGTAGCATTAGAACCACTAGACTGAGGAACAGCTTCTACCCTGAAGTTGTTAGACTCATGAATCTCTAACCAGAATAATCAATGTGGAAAAAAATCACATCATGTTGCTGTTGATCTGTTTCAGGTTGCTGTGTTCATTCTTACTCATGTGCTCACACAGACTCATGTTCCTGTTGCTGTTTGGCGTATTGTTTTGTACTATTAGTGCTTAGTGTATTCTCAGGTAATTTTTTTATTAGTTCATATCATAGATCTTATTACTGTTTTTTTTTTTACATTTTATACTTTTGTTGGATGTAACTGGGACCCTGTGTACACAATTTGGTTCCACCACATGTGCCACATGTGATGCAAATGACAATAAATAACCTTGTATCCTTTAATCCTTGAATTTGGAGTACCCGGAGAAAATACACATATGAACAGCGAGAACATTCAAACTCCATCCAGAGTGGCTCCCATACCAGGACTTGAATTTCAACCTGCTCACTGAGAGGAAGCAACTTTACTAACGTTGTCACAGTGCTGCATGCAACTCTAAGCATCTTGATAGCAGTTTATCTGTTTTAACTGTGCTCTATAAATAAAGATGACTTGACTATCTACCAGAAGTAGTAATTATGTTAAAGTATAATAGAAAGCAAGATCTTCCTGTTTGTCTAATCTGCTGGTCTTATAGTGGTATTTTTGTTCTCAAGTTGTTTGCAATACTGGTCATTTTTAGCTCACATTTTGTAAAGGTGAAAAACATAGTTTTCACAGTTAATAGTTTTTTTTCTATACCCTTAGTCCAGGGGTTCCTAAACTTTTTGGGTCTGGGGACCTTTTACAAAGTAGAACACTTTCAAGGGGTTCCCTCATAATGTTCATGCTGATCCAAATAATTTACTGCCATTTCAACCACTAAATACCATGAGAATCATTTACTTTTTGTTTGGTTAAGTATTTATTTTTTACTGGAGCATTTGTCCCCATATGTAGTCATCCATTAAAAAAAAAAAATTATATGACATAACTGTTTGAGAACCACTACCTTAATAAAAGGCACAAATACAGAAAATAAAAATCTAAAATTTGGCAGGATTTTAGTTGAGAGTCATTGACGAAGAATACTTCAAATGCTGCTATGCTCTTTAAATCAAACTTTATCATTAACTTAACCCTGTTTGTCTGTTAGCAAAAATTTTTTTTATTTTATTTATTTAGATGTACCAAAATGGCTTTAACTGTGTCATTTCACATCACAAGGTTGTCTTAGTTAAAAACTGGGTGATATTTAAAATGTTTTTCTCAAGAGTACTTATTTAATTGTATCATCTTTGATTTTTTTCTTTTTTTATTCTAAAAACTAAGCTAAAAGTTATCATTACATCTAAAGGTTAAAAAACTTAATCCAGTTTTTGGTACCATGCATTGCATGTCAGTGTATTAGTATTTGACTTTTTGCTTCTGTTTATTTTTTTTGCCAATTTAAAGTTCAAAACAAACAGCATGCTCAGCATGACAGATTCTGATGTAATACAGTTATATCAGGTGTTTTACATTTCAGCATGGCAGATGTACCCAGTGGCTGAAGCATATTCACAAAACCACATGTGCTTTTGAACACTGCAGGGGGTTCTGAGAAAATATATGTTTAGAAATTAGCAGGTTTTTTTCAGTGCACGGTTGCAAGACAAGTCTATGCACAGATGGTTAACAGCATGCTGACCTCATCCCACCAAGTTCATCTTTGCAAACCTTAATTATGCAAGCAGAGGTTTGCTGAGCACAAGCTTTCACAGCAGCACAAGTTTTCTCCTTCATAAGGTTACACAAAATCACACTTGGGAGCTGCCCGCTACAAGAACAGTCCTCCGTTCACTGCCCATTAAAGCAGCTCAAGGCCAAAATTTCACCCACATCAACTTTGACTGGAACTCACTCAACCTTAACAACTGGGTTCTCCCTGTGGGCCAACAGACCAGCAGGATTTGAACTCCTGACCTCACAGATACAAATCCAGATATCTTTAGGCTATGATTGTACTTAATGTGCAACATTTTATTTTTAAATTTTCAACAACACGAATGTCTTCAGGTCATTCAACTCTTCCACTCACTGTTCTACTCATAGAAATCTAAAATAAATATGTACATTTTAAATATTCATTAAAAAAAAAGCAAAAAAAAAAAAAATCTAATTAAAAAAGAAAATAAGAATTGACATATTTATTTTCTCCATTTTGCCTGGAGGTCAGGAAGTATTTGATGCAGGGTGTAAATCAAATGGTGACAATGAATGGGTTGATTTTTTTCTTCACATGAAAGTGATCCCTTCTAAAACAGGCTTGTTCCAGTCCTGTTTTATTATCTCTGCTACTGCTACCAAAGTTATGACTAAATAAATAATATTTAAATTCATGAAGAAATTACATGAAGTGCATCAGTTCACATAAAACAATATTTTTTGTAATCATACGTAACAAAGTTTTCTGAAGGAAAATTGCTGACTAAACAGACCTTTAAGTCCCAAGGGCAGCGCACCACAATGTTCCACATCAAAATACGATCATCAGCATGAAAAAAAGAAAGAGTAGATTTGTTTCACTCTGTCATCAAAAGCATTGAGCATATAATAGTTTCATAAAAAAGCCATAATAAAAATTTGTCAGCTATTCTCTTGAAAAATCGTCCAACAGGAAATGATAACAATACTCAACACAGTTCAAGGTTCTATCTAACCTGTCTAAAATAAATAAATAAATATATGACAAGAAAGTTAATTCTCAATAGTCCAGGTATCAAATCCGCTCATTCTCAATCAGTTCATCTGGACAGTTTCTTTTTAGCAGAAACGTTTCACCCTCACTCCAGAGGGCTTCCTCAGTCAGAGTAGTCCAAAGCACACTGAAGTTAACCCACCAAGTAAGCAACTTATGTGGACCAACCAGTTTGCTGTAGCCAAGATGGTTTCTGGGGGCGTGTCCCTCGTCGACTCCTCCCAGGCAGGCAGACATGTCCAAAGTGGTTCAAGACAAGAAAGTTAATTCTCAATAGTCCAGGTATCAAATCCGCTCATTCTCAATCAGTTCATCTGGACAGTTTCTTTTTAGCAGAAACGTTTCACCCTCACTCCAGAGGGCTTCCTCAGTCAGAGTAGTCCAAAGCACACTGAAGTTAACCCACCAAGTAAGCAACTTATGTGGACCAACCAGTTTGCTGTAGCCAAGATGGTTTCTGGGGGCGTGTCCCTCGTCGACTCCTCCCAGGCAGGCAGACATGTCCAAAGTGGTTCAAGACAAGAAAGTTAATTCTCAATAGTCCAGGTATCAAATCCGCTCATTCTCAATCAGTTCATCTGGACAGTTTCTTTTTAGCAGAAACGTTTCACCCTCACTCCAGAGGGCTTCCTCAGTCAGAGTAGTCCAAAGCACACTGAAGTTAACCCACCAAGTAAGCAACTTATGTGGACCAACCAGTTTGCTGTAGCCAAGATGGTTTCTGGGGGCGTGTCCCTCGTCGACTCCTCCCAGGCAGGCAGACATGTCCAAAGTGGTTCAAGACAAGAAAGTTAATTCTCAATAGTCCAGGTATCAAATCCGCTCATTCTCAATCAGTTCATCTGGACAGTTTCTTTTTAGCAGAAACGTTTCACCCTCACTCCAGAGGGCTTCCTCAGTCAGAGTAGTCCAAAGCACACTGAAGTTAACCCACCAAGTAAGCAACTTATGTGGACCAACCAGTTTGCTGTAGCCAAGATGGTTTCTGGGGGCGTGTCCCTCGTCGACTCCTCCCAGGCAGGCAGACATGACATAAATATATGGTTTCCAACAATTTTCAGTCAGGTCATCTGGACAGTTTCTTCTTCTTTTTTTTTTCTTTTTTTTTTCTGAAATGTTTCACCTTCCATCCAGAAGGCTTCAACAGTCAAGGAAGCACATGACACAAAATTGTTGGATTGTATACCTGGATGATTTAGCATGGACTTTGTTGGTTTTGAACAAGTTTGACATGACTGTCGACGAGGGAGAGGGTCGGCACCGGAGGAGGGGGCGTGCCAAAGAAGAAAATGAATGGATGGATGTAATACAGATTAGGTTTCCTCCGGGTACTCTGGTTTCCTCTCACAGACCAAAAACATGCATGTTAGGCTGATTGGTAACTCTAAATTGTCCCTTGGTGTGAGAGAGAGATTGAATGATTGTTTGTCTCGTTTGTCTCTGTGTGGCCCTATGATGGACTTGCAACCTTTCTAGGGTGTACCCCGCCCCTCGCACTGTGATTGCTGGACATGGGCACCGGTGACCCCGTGACCCAAAATGGAAGAAGCGGGTAAAAGATAATGGATCGATGGATGGATGTAATACAGAGCCCTGTGATGGACTTGGGCCTGTCTCACAATGACTAGGAGACAGGCACCAAGAAAAGCCAAAGATTGACCAACACAAAAAATAATTTGAGAAAATTATAATTCAGGCAATATAAAGAAAATAAAGCATTTCAACCATTTATATTGACAATGCGTTATGGAAATGGTGGCACAGAGGTTAGAGAAGGTGGACCTGTGATCCAAAGACCGCCGATTAAACTCCCAGTGCGGACAGCATCAAAATGTGTGTGGGATAGGTGAAGCACTCACACCTGCCTCCACCCTCATGTGCCCCACTCTGGTCCCTTCAAGCTAGATTCATAGTCGACGCGTCGTGCAGCGCGCGAGGGTGTGCCCTCCAAAAGTGATGCAATTTCACAGTCCCCGCCCCTGCGCGTTGGCCCCGCGCAGGGGATTAGCGCGTGCCGTGCACCTCTGAATTTTTGAAACTCCGCAAGCCTAGAGCGCGCGCCG